>PVKH010005807.1:0-21687 GCA_004027955.1 Chaetophractus vellerosus | reverse complement strand
TTTTTTTTTTTTAGCTTGTATTTCTTCTCCCCTACCCCTGTCCTTTTGCCTATTAAAACCCTAGATCCCATTCTCACTTCGAACTGGTTTGGGGAAGATTCCCCCAGTTCCTTGCTTGTGTATTCACAATAAATCATCTTCTCACTGAGAGACGTGTTTTTCCTTTGTGGTATGGGATCAAGCAGGCCTTCTATTGGAAATATGCCATGCTAATGGTAACACTATTCCCTTGTTTTTAATAACCTGCCTCGTTGTTTTATACACTATGAAAAGTGGGGTATTGAAGTTCCCAGCTATTACTGTTTGTTTCTTTCTCACTTCAAGTTTATCAGTTTTACTTCATGTGTTTGGAGCTCTGTTGCTCACTGCACATATAAATATATTTACTTGTTTTAACTTCTTTAGGGATCTGACCTTTTAGCATTATGAAATGCCCTTTGCATCTAGTAACAATTTTTGTCGTAAAATTTATTTTGTCTGGTATTACTATTAGCAATCCCAGATCTCTTTTGGTTAGGTTTTGCATGGTATATATTTTTCCTTCCACTTACTTTCAACCTATTTGGGTCTTTGACTCTAAAATGTATCTCTTGTAGATAGCATATAGTTTAATCTTGTTTTATAATACATTCTGCCAATCTCTGCCTTTGATAAGAATGTTTAATCTATTCATAATCCAAGTAATTACTGACAAGGTAGGATTTACATCTGTCATTTTGCTATTTGTTTCTTGTATGTCTTAAGTTGTTTTTGTTCACCTAATTCCTCTATTACTGCCTTTTTTGTGGTAAAGAAATATTTTCTGGTGCACTATTTTAATTATCTTGTCATTTATTTTACTTTTTGGGGGGTCATTTTCTTAGTATTGCTTAGGGGATTAATTAACATCTTAATTTATAACAACATAATTTGGACTAATAATAACTTAATTTTTAAAGGAGGTGCCAGGGTTTGAACCTGGGACCTTGTATGTGAGAGGCAGACACTCAACCACTGAGCTACATCTGCTCCTTACTAACTTAATTTTAATAGTTTCCAGAAGATTTGATCCTATATCTGTTTTTGTTTGTATAATGAATTAGCTGGACTAAGTATGTGGAGGCTGTCTCCCCACAGTGTTTGTCATATGATGTCTCTGCTCCACGTTGTAAAAACTAATCTTATTTTTAAGGCTGGCTTTCAAAATGTCACTTTTAAGAAAGGTCTCTGATCTTAAATCAAATCATGGTAACAGAATAATGCTTTGTATAAAGGGCAAATTTCCCTGACTTCACAGGTAATTCATGTGATTGGGTCAGCAGCCAAGAGTAATAAGAAGAATGTCTTTTGATTTCTGTAGTCCATAGCAGCTTTTTTATTCCTTTTTTTCATAAACAAACTTTAAGGATAAGCCAAAGTCAACCATGTATTATTTGCCCTGGCTTATATGATGTGAGTAGTTTAATTGATTTTAGTACTTTTTAAATGTAAAGAATAGAAAATGAATGTCTGCTAATATTTGTAATTAGTTTACCAAATTTACTAATACTTGTTGCTTCAATTATGTCCATCAAAAGAACAATTCTTTCTTCACATTTATTTTACTCTGAAAAATACATAAGAAGCTAAAAACCATATACCACTTTTTACCTAACATTGTAAGTATTGTACTTCAAAAGTGATTGCCCAATGTGACATAATCTAGAGAGTTTTGGATTAGCATTTTATAGTGTAGAAGACTATACTATACTATGATAGATTATATCTATCATTGATAGATTCAGAGTAACAGATCCAAGAGTATATTTACATATATGTAAATATTATGCAATTTATTACATATATGTAAATATTATATATGTAAATATTATGCAATTTATTACAGGAATTGGCTTAAGCAACTGTGGGGATTGGCAAATCCAGATGCCACACAGGAGGCTACAAATTGAGAACTCTAACGAAGTTTTCAATGAATTCCACAAGAAAAGCTGTCTGTCTGAAGTAGAGCTAGAAATTCATCAGTTCTCCCTTGAAGGCCTTCAAATGATTAGATGAGGCTTCTCTTATTGCTGATGTAATCAGTCATAAATATAATCAACTGACTAATGATTTAATTCACTAAATATCCTCACGGTAACAATCAGTCCAATGTTTGCTTGATCAAATAGCTGGACACCACAATTTAGCCAAGTTAACCCATGAACTTACTCATTACACAGAGGAAAAGTAGGAACAGTTTTATGTGTATGAAAATATGTGCATGTTTCTGGCATTATCTTCCATACCTTTCATTAAAAATATATATTATTACTGAAACTACAAGAACATAACAATAGTACTATTTTCACAAGATGTTCTCCCTTAAATGTTAGAGAACAATATATATTATTCTCTTCTTGATGATGTGTATAAGCTTTTGAAATGATCTGAGAATCTCCCTGTATCAAAACAAAACCAAAGGACATAAGTTTCCTTCAGGGTTTCCTAAAGTATTCTAACAAATGTTTTTGTGTGTGTTTTTAGGCTAGTAAAAAGAATTTATTGGGAAATGGCAGAAAGAACAGAATTTGCGAGAAAAGGGCGAGAAAGATGGAAATACACACCAAGATTTGGTGCAGGCTTCTCCAGGCAGAGATAGCTGACAAATGTTTTTCAACATTACTTAGAATGAGTGTTCGATGGGGATACCCTATGGGAAATATTCCTCTAATGATCTTAGATTAATGAGAGTCTTGGCAATCTTTAGTATATAAGAAATTGTGAGATTGCTAAACTCCCTCAACATAGATTATACAGTGCCAACAAGTTTCTCTTGGGAACTTCATGAGGCCCCTTGGAGGCAGTCTGCACAGCGATACTTCTAGATGAGTGGTACTCTAAATAATATGCAATACAAAAAACAAACTTCCTTATGCTAACATGGGTTACATATGTGACAGTCCAATTATTTCTTGGATTTTTATTGCCTTAGATAGATAGATAGATAGATAGATAGATAGATAGATAGATAGATAGATAGATGGATGGATGGATGGATGATAGACAGATCATGTTCATCCAATGTGAAAATGTATAGCAAAAAAGTCATGTTTTTCTAAGGCATTTACTGACTAGAAAATAAAAAATATACGTCCAGTCTAGTTTTCATGGCTAAAATAGTGGAAAAGATTACAAAAACTTCAAAAATCTCTTTCAACATTATTCTAATAGGAAGATAAATGAGTATTGACCAAAGTCAAAGAGACAAAAAAGATTAGAAACATTGATTTCTGGGAATTACAAATAACCAGTTATATTAACAACCCACTCTCTTGTACACACATTCATTTGTCAGCTTGCAGACCTGGTTATACATCTTAAGTTGTTCTTTGAAACAAAATCACAGAATAGTCCCTTGCCCACATAAAAGTCTAAAAGGAAACTGATAGAAATGCAATATGCCACAACAAAATTCCCATATAAAGCTGTTTTTATCACTCAAATTAAATCTTAAGTATCATTGTTATAACAATTTGAAAACAAAAGGCTTCTATAATGTACAACACTGTGACAAATTTCTTCTTTCTTTTTGGTTACAGTTCATTAGCATTTCCCTTCTATAACAGAGTACCTTAGTGTGTGGAAATGATGTTGAATAATGGAGCAAAGGGAGAATAAATATGTGGTTTAGCTTACTTCTATTTACTTATTAAGCATATATTTCTTTTTGGTAATCAAGTTGCTTGTGTCTCATATCTCCTCTGTTCGAACCAAAATTACAGAGAAATTTCTAAGACATTGAGATTAGACATATAAGACAGTGCCTACATCTTTTAATCAGGTTGATCTATCTAGCAGCCTTGGATGCTATAGGGCCCTTTTTAGCCACCAGAGTAGGCCCTCATTTATTTGATATGATCAAAATCCATTAGAATCTTCTTACCTTGTTCCTAACATAGGGGCTCTCCTTTCCTCTTTGTGTTCTGCTCTTTGGACTTGGCCTTTACATTTGACTTCCTTACATAACACTTGAATTTCTAAAATGTTTGTCCAAACACTCATCACTGGCTAGTTTCTCTCATGGTACCTCCAGGTTAAGATAACCCAAATGTGATTTCAGCCCAGACAATTCAAAAGACATCAATTCAAAAGATATCTTGGTAATGATTAAAGCCTATGGAGTTGAATGGCATATGAGAAATATGGTAAGGTTTTCTCCTTCTTGGAACTCCCCAAAATATATTCACAGGCAAACCAGAATGCTGGTGGTTTTAATTTTTAATTAGCTTGACTGTAAAAGTATGGAAATTGATAGAGTAGATGGCAAAACATTATAGTGAGTATAACTAACACAGTTTATAAGTGGGATTGTGACTTAAAACGAGTAGTCTAGGGATGTAAATGTCAATTGAAAAAAGCTAAAGAATAATCTAGGAACTGAGTGACATAGTGAACCCAGAGGTGGATGAGGATTGTAGTTAACAGTTCAAATACAAGAATGTTCTTCTATGAACTAGAACAAATGTACATCACTATTATAAGGTGGTGAGCATATGAGGACGCATGGGAAAAATACATTTAATATAAATTATGGAGTATAGTTAACAGCAATATTGTAATAGTCTTGCATGAATGTCAAAGAAGGAACTATATCAATGCTAAGCGTTTACAATGGGGGTTATGGGATTTTTATCTTTTGAACTAAGGAAAGCATTCAAAAATTTACTGAAGCAATGACTGCACAACTCTGTGATGAAAGTGAACCAATGAGAGTACACTTTCATAAGATTGTACAAGGCAGGGACTGTACAGCACAGTGAACGATGTGGTAGAAGATGGACTGTAGTTAACAGTACAAATATGAGTGTTCTCTCATGAACTATAATAAATGTACTATATTAATACACGGTATTAATAATAGGAGGTATATGGAAAAAAGTATACCAATTGTATGCTAGGGACCACAGTTTTAATAGTCTGTTTGATACTCTTTCATAATCTATAACAATTCCACAACAATGTAAGGTGTTGGTGGAGGGGTGATGTATGGAATTCTGCATATTATGTATGACTGTTCTGTAAACTCACAACTTCTGTAACAAAAATATATATTTTAAAAGTCTGGTATATATTAAAATATATACCAGGATGCAAAGTCTGTTTTTTACATTGTCCAGTATACAAAACAAATTACAACACAAAAATGTAACTCACTCCCAAGAGAAAAGATTATCAGCAGAGAACAAACCCTAGATATCCTGAGGTTGGAATAAGCAGAAAAGAATATCAAAGCAGTTATTATAACTATGATTAAGGACATAAGGAAAATATGTTTGTATTGAATGAAAGGTTAGGAAACTCAATAAGAATAACTAAAAAGGAACAATGGAAATTCGGAAACTACAAAATACAGTGTAAGTAGTATAAAAGCATGGGATACATTAGCAGCAGAACGGACATGTCAGAAAATAGTCAGTGAACTTAAAGACATATCATTAGAAAAGAAAAATTATATGTGTATCAGTAGAAATCACCTAACATGAAAAACAGAAAGAAAAAAGATTAAAAAAAAAAAAAAACAGAACAGTGGGACAATTTCCTTACACCATGCTAAAAATGTTATATAGGTCATAGACTTAAACATAAAGTTCTAAAAGACAACTTTAATGAATATTTTTGTGACTTGATGAATTGTGAATTAAGCAAAGGTTTCTTTTTGCTTATCATAAGAAAATGACTAGGCCAGACATAGACTAGAGAAGATATTTGCAAAACACATACTTGGTAAAAACTGGCATCAGGATATATAGAAAAAGCCTATAACTCAATAACAAGAAAACAAGAAACCACTATAAATGGGCACAAAATTTCAGCAGACACTTCCTAAAGAAGACATAAAATTAACATTCAAATGTACTCAAACTTGTATAATAAAGTCTTTATGAAAAATCCTAGCTTTCCCCCAGCCATTTTTTTCCATCTTGCTTGCCCTCTTTCCCTTCCATGTACAACTTCATTTATTTTTTTTTCAATTTTTGATTATCATTATTTTTAAAGTGTCAAATATGAAGCTTATAAATGAAAGCTATGTACAATTTTGGGATGGAGAAATAACAAATTGAGTGCAGAAACAGTGGTTTTACACAGGTTTAAAAAGTAATTCATTTGGGAGACAAGAGAACTCATCCACGCCATGAACTAGTGGTGTAACCTTATACAGGTCACTCTTGCCTCTTCACCAAATCAGTTTTCCACTTTATTTTTTTATTAAAGAAGTTGTAGGTTTACATGAAAATTATGCAGAAAATAAGGTGTTACCATATTGCCACAATCACAATCAAAATTTCAACAGCCTTCTTTACAGAAATGGAAAAGTCAATCTTCAAATTTATATGGAAGGTTTAGGGGTCCCACTTAACCAAAACCATCTTGAAAAAGAAGAACAAATTTGGAGGACTCACAATTCCCAATTTAAAATCTTATTACAAAGTTACAATGATCAAAACAGCATGGTACTGCCATAACAACAGACATATAGACCAATGGAATGCAATTGAGAGTTCAGAAATAAACCCTCACATCTATGGCCAATTGATTTTTTACAAGGGACTCATTTCCACTCAATGAGGAAAAAATAGTCTCTTCAACAAATGGTGCTGGGAAAACTGGATATCCATGTGTAAAAGAATGAAAGTGGGCCCTACTTCATACTATGTACAAGATTAACTTCAAATGTATCAATGGCTTAAGTATAAGAGCTGAAACCATAAAATTCCTAGAAGAAAACATAGGGGTACATCTTCAGTAACTTCTGTTACGCAATTGCTTCTTATACTTTACACTAAACGCATAAGTAACAACAAATATATATATATATATTAGACTTTATCAAAATTAAAAACTTTTGTATATCAAAGGACTTCATCATAAAGTAAAAACACAAACTACAGAAAGGGAAAAAATATTTGGAATCCACATATCCAATAAAGGTTTAATATTCTGTTACAGTAGAAGCATTGCTACTACCCATGCGCTATAGTTTACATTACAATTTACACTTTGCCCTGCACAATTTTATAGGTTTTGACAAAATGTATAATGGCCTGTATCCATCATTGCAAAGAAAGACTGTCTCATCATATGTAAAATTCTGATTGGCAGTTATTTTCTTTCAACACTTTAAATATTTCATCCTACGGCCTTCTTGCTTCCATTATTTCTAATGACAAATTGGAACTTAATTTTATTGAGAGTCCCTTGTAGATAACATATTGCTTTTCTTTGGCAGCTTTCAGGACTCTTCTCTTTGGCATTAAACAGTTTGACCATCATGTGTCTTGGCATATTTCTCTTCAAGTTTATCATTTTGGGGGTTCTTTGGGATTCTTGCATGTGTATTTATTCAGGTCTTTCATTAAATTTGAATTTTTTTGCTTTATTTATTTAAATATTCCTTCTTCCCCTTTCCCTCTGCTCCTTCTGGGAGCCCCATCACACATATATTGGCACACTTGATGTCTCATAGGCCTCTTGGGCCCTGTTCACATTTACTCATTCTTTTTTCTCACTATTCCTCAGCCTAAATCATTCAAATTGTCTTGTCTTCATGTTCACTGCTTCTTTCTTCTGCCAGGTCCAATCTGCTGATTAATCCTTCTAGGGATCTTTCCATTTTAGTTATTGTGGTCTTCAACTCACATACTCCTGTTTGTTTCCTTTCTAAAATTTCTATCTCTTTTGAGATTCTCATATTGTTCATTCATTATTTTCCTGTTATCACTTAGTTCTCTTTGTTTTCCTTTATCTCCTTGAGCATATTTATGATCATTTATAATACTTTGTTCAGTATATCCAAAGTATATTCTTATTCATTGATGGGTTCTGAATTTTTTTCTTGTGCCTTTGGATGGTTATCATTTTCTTTTTCTTGGTTTGCCTTGAAATCTCTTGTTTCATTCTGTAAATATCAATATTTTAATTGGTAATTCTGGGATTTATTCTCTATGCTGTCTGTTCCTTAAATTTGTATCTAGCTAATGATATGAAAGAGCTTTCCTTGAGGGCCATGAGCTAACAAAAAACAAACCAATAAAAAAACACCTTTCAGTCTTTGCAAACTGGTTCTGCACTGGATGGTATGCTTTTTCAGAGTTTAGCCATTCTATAAAGAAGATCATCCCAGGGTAAAAGTGAGGTACAGGGACCTCTCCGCCTTTTCTGAGCCTATCTTGTCTTGGGCTTGTGCTCACTGGGGGCCTTAGGAATTTCCTTGTTCACAGAAATCCAATGTCCCCTCTTCTTCCTATGAAAGAAACATTCCTTCCTCCCCAGATGCTATGTTATTTGTCTTAAAGCAAGTAATCATTTGAACCAGGCCACTTTGACGTAATTGTTTCTTACACTGCTTTAGCTGCCTGCAGGGCAAGTTCTGAAAAAGTGAGCCAGGGAGGAGTTTCTTGGTTCAGTCTTCAAGCTACTGTCTGATAGACTGGCACCAACCTACAGACACCCCATTATGAGCACAGGGGTAACTCTGTTGCCTCTCGACAGGGCCACAGACCCACAAGGGAAGCATAGGTTAGCTCCTCAGTATACCAGGAAGGTGGTTGAGAGGGGTCTGCAAGGGCACCACGAGCTTCTCCTACAGTTTTAAAAATTGTGTTCTCTTGATTCGGCACTCTTCCAGTTACCACAACTCTTTAATATTTTACGAGTTCTGTGGAAGATAGCTCTGCCAATTTTTGTTAGTGTTTCAAAGATTCCGTGGGAGATTGGTACACTGGAGCATCTTACACCACCGTCTTGGTCAACCTACCCTCCAATAACATCTACTTTGATTTTTTATCAAATCATTTCTGAGGTCTCTAAAGCTTTGAGTCTCAGTTTCTCCTCTGTAAAATGATACGTTTTTGGCCACTAGTACGCCAGGAACAGTTTAAAGGCTGAGTATATGAAGATGAATGGAATGTTCACAGACGAGGAGAGAGGAAGAAGTGTGATCTGTAGGAAACTTTTAGGTTGTAATAAGTGCCATGAGAGAGCAGCCCCAAAGAAGGAGATATAACCTCATCGTGGACTAGACAGAGAACACAGAAGCATCTTGAGGGTTAATGTACAAGCTGATTCTCAAAGGATGAAAAGGTATTATCAGCCTCCTGCAGGGAAGCCAAGCTGGAAAGCATTTCTCTCAAAATGAACTCTCCAGGCAGAGGCAGGAGAAGAGGCTGAGGAAGAGGGGCCTAGATGCCTCTATTCTCCCTTCCAGAAATATCTCTATGGGATGGAATTTTTGCTGCAGCTTCTAGCCCTACCTACAAAGGTATAAACTGGATTTAGTTACAAATTTATCAAGAAGCAGAATCTAGACCTTAGCCTGCGATGTGCTCCATAAAGTATATGAACTCCTGATGCACGTTTGAGATTATTAGCAAAACATTTCCTTACCTATTATCTAGTACATATGGATGAACCACAGTAGGGTGGGGATGTTTATCCACCACACCAGTTGTGAAGTAAACTGCCACCAGAGACCAGAACATCAGCAGGCTGCAACAGGGAAACAAAGCAGCAATACCAGAAGCCACTACGGCAGCATTTGTTTGCAATATATTGAGCACAGACGAGAACTCAAACATTGTACAAAGTGTTTTAAAATATACTATCTCAGTTAATTCTGAAATGCCTATGAGACAACACCAACTTTATACTTATTTTATTCCCATTTCATAGATAAAATGAAAGCTCAAAGAAGACAAAATAATTTGCTGAAAATGTCATGACTGGTAAATATGAGCCACAACTGTCCTTTCTGACTTCCAAGCTCATGCTCTCTCTACTCCAGAGCAGGGGCTTTCAAACCTGGCTGAACGCCAAGAGCAACAGAAAAGATGTAATAACAACAAATTTCCAAACCCTTTCCCAATATTTAACAGATCAGAATCCTGGCTTGCAAGGCCCCAGGATCTGCAATTTTTAAAGCATGCCATGATTCTGATGATCACCCTGATTTGGGAGCAAGTGATTAGTAGTCAAATTGCAATGGAAACTGAATATAATTAACTAAAAAATATGAAATATCCAAGTTATAATTGTATCAGGAAACTGGGACATTATGAAAGATTACTGACTTAAGAAAATAGGCCCAAATGAAATCTCAATATGTATTTTGATTAATATCTGAGTCATGTTTAATATGTATACACCAAACAATGACCCTCTCTAATTACCAAAGCTATTTTTAAAAAATCTCTGGGCTTTGCTGTGAAACAATTGTTATGAACTATGAAAGAGCATTGTAAAAATATTACTATTAACTCTTGCCAATATCTTACATTTGTTGTATTTTTCCCCCAACCCACCCGGTTAATGACCCCCTGTATTAGTAATATACTTGTTGTAGTCTATGAGTGAATGTTCTCATATTCTGTTAACCACAGTCCATCTTCCACCACAAGATTCAGTGTGTTATTCGGTCCCATGCACTGCAAGGTGTTGGTGGTGGGGTACTGTATGGGAGCCCTGTATGATATATATATTTGCTTTCTAAGCTCACAGCTTATACTATTTACTTATTGTTTATGGATATTCATGTATGAATGATAAACTTCAATTTTAAAATGTTAAAAAAAATATCTCTGAACTTTTGATCATGTGGCTCCTTATGACCAGAATCTGGATATCCCTGCTGAATAAAAATATTGACTTACGGCAAGTGCAATTCCACAAATGCACCACAAGTTTCAAAGCTGCATGCCCGACCATGGTTTGTCTCTGCTCATGCTGTCCTGACCTCTTTCATCCCTCGGTGAGCTTCCTTTTCCACTATGTTTACATCCCTAGATCAGCACTTCTCAGACTTTAGCATGCATATGAGCCACTTGAGGATCTTGTCAGATTCTCACTCAGCAGGTCTGCACTGGACTCAAAATTCTGCACTTCCAACAAACTTCCAGGTGATGCCGCTGCCCCATGGACCATACTAGCAAGTTTCTAGACTTTGAGGTTCTAGCTCACTGAGGACAGGACTCTCGTTTCATTCACCTGAAATGAGAAATTTCCGGCACACAGTAGGTACTCGCCATAATTCAGTTGAATAAATAAATCTCACTGTCTTCTAGGAAGACTGCCCCAGTCTGATTAAGGCCTTTTGTGTGTGTTTTCCTTAATATCTGTGTTTTATAGATATGATATGTCTTTCCCGGCATTTTTAAGAGTGTACTGAAGTAGAGACTATGCTAATCTGTTCCTTCCCTACTTTTACTGACAATATATCGTTTGAAGACAAGGACCATATTATTTTCCACATGCGTTCTCAGTACTTAGGACAGTCCCTGGTACATAAAGACATTTAGGAAATGTGTGTTATATAAATAAAGAAATTAGAAATGCAGAAACCTGCTCCCCCCCCCCAAAGCTGGAATTGATCACTTACTAAAATGTAAGCCAATTTCTCACATTTCAAGCATGATCACATATCTTCAGGAGAGTAGAGGAAGAAGTTTGTATTAAAGACAAAAGAGAAATGAGTGTCTGGGAATGTATCTCTTGGAACAGAAATTCACACACAAATATCTCTGGATCAGACACAAGAGCTAAAAGGACTCAGCAAATGAGGAAATGTCTCCACAGAAGTAGACTCAATACATCAGCAGTTGTCATTTTCAACTGGTGCTTTTTGTCATGAAGGACAGCTGTTCTGCCAAGCCTGAACTTATTCTGATGACTCTCGGGGTCGTTGTCCCTACCAAGATCTGGCCCTAAATCTAGAGTCTGGCAAGCCTGGCTTCTCCTAGTGGATTAGGTGAACCCCACAGAGAGCTGCCTGCCCTGGCTATACTCCCAATCTCATATTTAAAAGCCCTGGCAATGTCTCTCTGAGAACATCCACCTCTTTAGTCCCTCTCTGGATTCTAATCAAGCTTCCTGAACTTAGCCCCATGCACTGTTGCATACACGGCCATTGTCCTTGCTACTGCTAAAAGCTTTTTGTGATCATTGCCTCAAGTATATTCTGACAGAAAAGATTTAAATTAACCTGTGGCCAATGTCCAGAATCAGAAGTTGAGTTAAAGATGTCAAAAATAAAACATTGAATGAATGAATGAATCTGTTTAAAAACAATTGAATGATTCTATGAAATTCCATCTCTGTTTTCCCTCTGTTGGTTCCCTAGAATTCCTTAAATTCATAACCCTTCCCTTAAAAACAGGGTTATCTCAAAAAGCTATCAAAGAGTTGTCCAGAAAAGCAGCGATCAGTGTAAGCAAAAGGGAGATGTACTCAAACTGTGTCTAGAGACACGTGGACGGTAGTTAGAAGTAATCTTTTTTTATTGACATATATCATTCTTTTATGAACATACATAAATAATAAGTTATAGTAAAAGTTATAAACTTACAAAACAAACATGCATGACATCATATAGGCGTCCCATACATCACCCCACCAACACCACCTTGCATTGTTTTGAAACATTTGTTACAAACTATGCAAGAGCATCCTCAAAATATTACTAACATAGTCCATATCCTACATTTGGTGTACTTTCCAGAGACGTAATCTTACTTATTCTAGCAGTTATTATATTTGCATATTTCATGGTTTTACAGCCTGGCATGCTGCTAAATGGAAAGGGTGGAAGAAGTGAAGTGTCCAGAAGGCTCATGGCTCTACGGCTGTAGCTATCTATTCTCTCTCCTTCACTCACCCTCCCTCCCCCATACCCCAGCACACGTCTATATCTAAATCACAGATATCTAAATCTATCTATCTAGATGTAGATATATATGTATCTAGATACATAGATATCCCTATACATATATACACAGAGATACACTTTATCTATCTATATCTCTAGATGTATAGATGTAGATATCTATGAATATACAGGTATATAGATAGACATAGATATTTAGGGATATAGACAGATATATAGAAAGACATAGATATAAAGACATAGGCACACAGCGATAGAGATAGATGATATATTTAAAACAAATATAATAACTTTGTATGTCACCCCTGGAATAGGATCTTTTGGAAGGCAAGGAGCCTAGTCCGTGGTTGTTTGGCTTATGTGATGACATCACTGCTGTTTTGGACAACTACTAGAGTCTTTCACTGAAACCCCATTTCTAATAGGAAGGAGTATAAATTTTAAAATGACCCCCAAAACTTCCCCGAAACGTCTCCTTCAGAAAACCCATCCGCAGGAGTCGGAATCAGGCTCCAAACTGAGGCCCACAGAAGGCAGTGGGAGAAGACTTCTCTGCTTTCAGCGAGACTCCTCAAGAAATAGGACTGGGGAGATAACTCTAGATCCCTCCCTTTCACTGGCCTTCTAGCTGCTTCACTTGAAAAGGTATTTCTCTGAGACCCCTCACCCCCAGTCTTCCCATTTCCTGCCTCTAACCAGAGTCATGAAATGACCTTAGGGAGTCACGCCCTCGTTTTCTGGAGAGGGAACGCGAGAGGCGAAGCCACTTGCTCCGCATCCCTAGGGGATCTCGTGGCAGCGCAGTTATCAGAACCCAGGCTCCATCTGCTCCTCGCGCGGCCCCTTCTCCCCTTGCCCACTCCTTCAGTCCTCTGCCGGGCTCCTCAGGGTCCCGGTTCCCTTGGCACCCGCTCCCCCATCACGCACACCACACCCTCCTCGGCCAGGGCACCGGCCCCATCGCAAGCTCCAGCACCACTTTTCTCTGACGTCCGCTTGCCGGGCTCTGACGATCTCCCCCCGCCTGCTGCCCTTATAAAGGGGCCTTCCTAATCCTCCCGTCGCCACCGCGCGCCGCGCCACGCGCCCTCCCCGTCGCCACGCCCGCCAACACCCCGCGCTTAACTCTGCCGCGCTCAGAAATTCTGGGCGGCGGTGGCGAGGATCCGCCCGGAGCCTGCGGGCGCGGCCTCCTCCGGGACCCCGACCCTGGCCGCCTGGCCCTGGCGCTGCACCCCATTGCACCCTGACCTCGCCGCCCCGCACCCCTGCACAGACCCCCCACCCCCACCCCGCGCTCAGAGATTCTCCGGGACGCGGCGGCTCCACCGCACAGCCCGGCCTCCCGCGAGCGCTTCGGCGCGCCAGGACCACTGCAGGTAGGAGCGGACCCGGCATCCCGGGCACTTCGGCCCCGCGATCCCGGGCACGCGGTGGGGGACCAGGCCAGGCGTTTTAGGACGGGAGGGATGCGGCTCCTCTGCCTCTCTGTGGGGATGCACTGGCCGGTCCACTGCCCAGCGCTCGTGGCTCTCCGGCTGTGATCGGACCAGCGAGCAGAGAAAGCGTCAGGAAAGTCCGGGCGCAGGAGATGGGGCAGAGGAGGGCAAGGAGGGACAGCAAAGGGCCGCGGGAGATCCCCGACAGCGCCCGGAAAAAAGAACTTCCCGCGGGTTACTCACAAAGGCAGGGACCACCCAGTCCCGCTTGCGCTTCATTTGCTTCCTTTGCTATGAAGGAAGCAGGTTGTTCGCTGTAGGTCTCATTACCCGCCCGCGTGCACAAATACCTGACTTTGCCCCCAGAAACTTGTTTGCGTGAACTGAGGTGCACGAAATAGACGCGGTCACCAGGGAAAATAAATAAATAAAAGAGAACAAAAATTCCAGAATATAGGGGCGTTAGAAGTTGACATCTGTCTTCCAAGAGTCGTATTTTTAATGCCCTTGACTTTCTATTAGGCAATTCTATATTTTAAAATAATTTTATTGTATACAACTGCTGTATACTTGTTATATGATTAATGGATTATGGGGGAAGGAGATGAAAGGAATGAAGGAGGATGGAGAAGAGTCCATCAAACATCAAAGGGATCCAGCCTTTAAACAACAAAAAAAGGCCTTTAGTTGCTACTGTAACCTGTTGAAAATGTCCAGTTGAGGTATTTTGAAATGGATTTTCCTAGTTTTTTTTTCTTCAGATGTATGCATACCACATTACTCTTGCAACCATTCCCAGAAGTTGTTTGTAAGGATGAATGAATTAATGAATGAATGAACTGGATGTGTTACATCTCTCAGAATAGTCCTTTATGAAACACTTAAGACATTGCCAGATAATTCTAAGTCAAACATAACTTAGTTCCTAAAAGCCAATACAGCCATACCCCTTGTGACTTCTTGTAAGATAATTTAAGACGAGATTGATTTTAAATTGAAGGAATTTATTAAACAGAAAATGCTTAAGTTTGTTAAACAGCATTTTGAAAATGTTTCTATTTCTTGAAAACTCAAAACGATGTTAAATTATCAACCAAATTTAGAATAATATAGTCAACACTTGTTGTGACATAGCATGTGATTTCAACATACTTCTCTTTAAGTGGCACAGGATCTCTCATGAGGCACCTAGTCTAACCCTGGTTGCTATGTATGCTCAACTCCTGGCTGATCTGCAATAATGTATTTTCTCCAGAAGTCTTAATGAAGTAGCCAGCTGCAGAAGAACCTGGACCGCGAGATAAAGATGGCATTCCATGTGGAAGGATTGATAGCCATCGTCGTGTTCTACCTTTTAATCTTGGTGGTTGGAATATGGGCTGCCTGGAGAACCAAAAGCAGTGGCAGTGCAGAAGAACGCAGCGAAGCCATAATAGTTGGTGGCAGAGACATCGGTCTGCTGGTAGGCGGATTTACCATGACAGGTATGTGCAGGCGCCTGCCTCTCTGCACTGCCTGCCCCTCCTTGGCTTCTCTGAGTCTAAAGCTTATGACTTCAGAGTGACAAAGCAAATGTTGCTCTTTGTCCTTTGTGAGTTCTTGTTCGCTAATTAGATATTTTAAAAAATAATTTGCATCTATTTAAAACTTTAAAAAATAAAGTTATTTTACAAAGTAATTTTACAATAAATCACTGAATAGAATAGCAGTGAAACCAGTCTGCACTGTTTAGTGGGCAGAAGCAGATTAAATAACAAAAAGGTGGATGAAAGTGAAAAAAGTGCCCCAGTCTTACAAGTTATATAACTGTTTAATATGATGAAGTCAGTGTTTCATTGTGTTTGTTAATGCACGCATGAAGTTCGGACTTTCAGTTGTCCTAAATGGTAAATGCTAAAGAATATTAACTAGGGATAGGTAATAACCTGAATAAACCAATTCAGGCACAAATTTGATAGATGCTCTGTTTTAAAACCTAATTCTTCCATTTAATAAACTAATTTCCTCACATTTTATGAATGTGCAGCACTGAAAAATTCATTTCCAGGAACTCTGATATAAAAGGAAAAGAGCTAGGGCGAGTCCTAGGAGGAATCCCCCAGCCACTATTTGAGGCTTTTTTCCCCTCCGAATCTTCTTTGTGCTCAGAGCTGCAGATATTCTTTTCTCTTTTGCCCTGGTGGTGGCTCTGTATCAGTGGTACAGTGTTTCTCGTCTATGTTCTTGGTCATTGGAATTAATTCTGAGAAACAATGATTTAAAATTACATTTTTAATATTATTTGATACACATTCACTAACAACACACATTGCATTTCATAGTCAACGTTTTTAAACAGCAACATAAGCTGTGCCAACAGGAACTCTGAATACCCACTGGAAATATAGCCCATTGGAGGTGATTACCAAATGATATCTAATTTCAATCCTGAAGTGCTATTTAAAAATGATTCACTTTGCATAAAAATATTTTACCATACCGACCTGTGAGAACTAAATCCATGTTTTGAATGCCTTGATTTGGGCGATCTGAAAACGAAAACATTTTGGGAAAATTTATGGATAATATATTTTACATTTCAGATAGCCACATTTCATGGATGTTTAACTCTTCCCCAGTTATAGTTGGTTTCATTTTATCTTTATACCACCCCCGTGAGAGAGGCCTTGGTGGGTTAAGTGAGGAGGCCAGGTTTACAGGATTAACAAAGACCAGAGTCAGGACCAAACCCAGAGCTTCTGGCAGCCAAGCCCAGGGCTCTGCTGCAATGAACCACATGAACCCGCCAACTCTTTCCATTTTCCCCTTTATAAAAGTGCGTAGTTGGTAAAGAGGTCTTCCCTCTACCCTCCGTTTCACATTTTTTCTATATACACACAAATATAGGACAAATTGCATTGTGAAAATGATTTTCTAATATTTTTCTTTTTCTAATGATAGACATTAGATGCATAATATAGAAAATTAGCAAGCTGGAAAAGCTTGAAGAATCAAGTCAAAACCATCCATGAACCTACCACCTGCAGATAAATTAACTGAAATGTTGATACAGCCCTTCCTATGCCTTTTCTCTTATTATCCACCTACTGACAACACAGGGTGCACAGCTTTCGATCAGCATTTCCCTCTTTTTTTTTTCATTGTAGCACAAGCATTTCTTTTTACCCCTAAAGATCCAGATGTGACATAGGTATCTTAAGAGAAATTAAATCACTTTGATTATGTTCCCATCAGAGTTTGTCCTATTAAAAAGAAAAGAAAAATAAAACAGATGTTGATTTAACTAAAAAATCTGGTGAAAGAAATAAATGAGTTTCTGCATATGAAATCATTTTGTACCTTGTAAGTAACCATAATGTCCTATTACACTAGTTTAGTATTAAATTTAATAATCCATAAGATTTTTCAAACTTTGAGCTCTCACCATTTAGAGTAATTATTTTCCAGTTAATAGGCTATTCAAGCCTTTAGAAAATATTTTAATTAGGATACTATTTATTTTAAAGTATATGATCTATCTCAGTTTTTAAAGTTTCTTTTTTTTCAGAACACACACAAAAAACCTTGGTTAATGTCATAATTCATTTATTTGAAATCAGATTTTTCTAAACTTTGTTGAATTCATTAACATGTATATATTTGATAAATAATACAGGTTGAAAATGTTGATTCTTTTAAAATGCATACAGTTTAAAAGAGTTCTTGTTCCCACTCATAAATCTGACACAAATTATACAAACATGCAGAGCAAATTGTGGCATAGAAAGGACTGAATTAATAAACTGAGAGACTTTACCTAATCAAAATAAGTGACTAAGTCTACACTATGTTATCATAGTTGCAATCGCTCTGGCTTCAATTTTCTTTTTGGACAAGGGACAGGAGACCTACACAATGAAAAATGATCACGAATAAGCTTTGTGCTTGTACAGGCATCAGACCGTTTACTTCGTGCAATGAAACGTTGCTGGCGTGTTAGCAGCTTCAACTGCCTAGCCAGGAAAATAGTCGCAGGCTCTGTGCCTATGAGAATTTATTTCTTCAGATCCTAGTTTCACGCCCAGTCAAAGCTCCTTCTTTAAAGAAGGAAATCCATAAGCCTTTTCAAATCTAGGGATATGTTTGGCATTTCAGCAGGACTTACAATGAGAAAACAAATAAGAGCATTTGGTATCTGTTAACAATCTATGTAAAAGATACTGTGAAAATGGGAGCGACATAATGCTAAATACAAATGTGTCCACTTCAGGATTCTACAACTCTCCATTTAAATGTACTTAAAATTCCTTTGCAGCAAGATATTTTCATGTTAACCTTTTAAAAAACAGTATTAACCCACAGACATTCTATCTCTACTGTGCATTTTTTTGGGAGAAATGCTTGTCTTAAGATACTTTTATATATGTATTATTTATTTCACTGATTTACAATCTGACTTTGAGATTTTAGAAACTTCTTCAGAGCCAAATTTTATTCACAATGGAATGAAATACCCTAGTGTCAGTGTCATATCTGATAATAAAGGTTCCCACCAGTCTATATCCCTCATAATTGTGTAAAAATTCTACATAGGGATCATTTTGAATATTTTGACTATAGTCTTAAAAGGATATAAATTGCAAAGTTTTAAGTATACAGTTGACTGTAGTTTTTTTAGCAAGGATCAACTATTTATATTGCCTTCTTAGAGAAAATGGTTGTAGATCATTCTTAGTTCAAACTTATTTAACCAAAACATGTTTTTCTTTTTTGGTTTTGGTTTGGTTTTGTTTTGTTTTTGGTTCCTTTGTTCTTGACCTTACTCCTTCATGCTATTATGCTACAAAATTTTTAATTAATAATATCTGAAGAAGACATATTTCTTATTTCCTATGAACTGTCACATATTTTATCAAAAGACTCAGATTAGAATAAAGAATTGAAAATACAGTCAATATATTTAATTATTCTGAGTGCTAGTCAAGGTCCTAAGTTATGTTGGGTAGGTTGGGAAGAGAGAGAGAAAGCTGATTTAAAATGACTTTAGGACACCTTGAGGTAGGATTGCCATCTGTCCCCTCCCTTCACTCTCTCGAGAATTTAAGGTACTAAGTACAACTTAGATGTGATGCAGATCACATCTGCCAGAATCACGTGCCCCAGAGTGTTTAAGAAAAGACTGCATTGGTGAAAAGCAAATGAGTATACACACACACACAACACTCCTTGAGGAAAACAGTCATTATCAACGTGCAGAGACGAATACAATTAAAACGGAAGGGACTTGGAGTAATGATATTGACTGTTATGGAGAATTTTGGAGTTATCAAGAATGGAAAGAGTCATATGAAATAGTGTATATGATCTCAGGCTCTATTATATATAGTAATTTCATTAAAAAGTGTTTATTACTGCATTTGGAAAACATCTAGGGCAGCAATCTCCAATGGAAATATAATGTTAATCACAAATGTAATGTTAAATTTTTATAAGACACTTTAAAAAACAAAAATAGGTGAATTACCATTAATAATATATTTAACTCAATATATTAAAACATTTCCATTTCAAAATGTAATCAATACAAAAACTTATTATTTAGACATTTTGCTTTTTTTTTTCCATATTAAGTCTTTAAAATTCAGTATATCACACTTTTGGAACTTCTCAGTTTGTCAAGTGTTCGATAGCGACATGAGGCTAGTGGCTGTGGCAGTAGTCTAGGATAGAATAGTAAGAGAGTGTCATTCCCTCACTTTTCACTCTATTTCAGCCACCTGGGTTGGAGGAGGTTATATCAACGGGACCGCTGAAGCAGTGTATGTGCCAGATTATGGTCTAGCTTGGGCTCAGGCACCAATTGGATATTCTCTTAGTCTGATTTTAGGTAAGTAGAAGTTTGAATCTCAGTGACTCATTCAGTAAACCATAAAGAATAAGATTATAAATAATAAGTGAAAAAACAAGTCAAGCAGTGTGAATAACTATTGTGGAAAAAAATATTACCAGGAATCTCTAAGTAGCTATTAGTAGTAATTGGTAAGTAACAGAATGTTTGGTTTATGTGATCTCTTGATTGTGGAACATGTGGGAAAAAAATCCCTTGATCATGGGGCTATTAAAACACTGAATTTCTTAACATAATGATATCTTACTCCTTTCAAAAATAGTGTGGATATGTCATTAAAAGTGAATCAACTTGAATTGAACCTGAATTTCCTTTTTCTAAAGCAGTCTAATAAAGGGTCCAGGATATTAGATAACAGAGAATTCCTCCTTATTTTTGCACTAAAGTACTTTCATTGGATTCTGTACTCATTCAGAATGTTTGAGTACTATGCTAATTAATACCGACATTGTAGTGAGCGCTGGGCCTGGTCAAGGTTTTCAATCCACACGCCTCAGGTATGCCATCCAGTTGTTCTTTGGATGCAAACACATTTAACTGCATTACGACATTTGTTCGTATTCTGTACTCACAGAGTATCTCAGATTGGTTCCCCAACATCTATAGGTGTTCCAAAAATCTTTTCCCTTGAGAAATTATAACAAAGAATAAAGCTAACAAAAAACAATTATACTATGATTTTTTTAATTTCTCATAAACCCTTGTTTAATTTCTTTCAGGTGGTCTGTTCTTTGCAAAACCTATGCGTTCCAAGGGGTATGTGACAATGTTGGACCCGTTTCAGCAGATCTATGGAAAACGCATGGGTGGTCTCCTGTTTATCCCCGCCCTCATGGGGGAAATGTTCTGGGCTGCAGCAATCTTCTCCGCTTTAGGTAGGCATCAAAACTTTCTAGCTGTGCCTCTCTGGTTGACTGAATATCAGATGCATAATTTTACTTTCTTTAGCGTCTTAGAATTTTTTTTATCATAACCTATCCTGAGCCTTTTTATACTCATAAAAGCTTTGAAATAAATTCTACATTGTATGGCTGTAGAGGTTAGATACAATATCAACTGCAGTTGTTTATGGCTTGAATCGCGCCATTAGAATGATAACCATGGTTATTTTGTAATGATCAAAAGTTGCTTTTGAAAGTCATGTATGATTTTGAACAAAGAATTAATTTATTAAGCATAACTAAGAAGTGCAGTTTCTTTAAAAGAATTTTTTCAGATCAAGGGTCCAGGAGAGATACTAATAGCCTATTCTTGGTGCTGAATAAATTGTAAATCAAAGATTTATGTCTTAACCTTCTTCCAATAATGTGTCCTTTTGTGAACCAAGAACTTTTTATATCCCACTGCTTTTCCTACTAATAGCTACATGTTAATTAATATAAAAACATGTAAAATGATCTGAACTCCTCAAAGAAAGGTTTTGCATGCGCTTTTAAAAACAAATATAAAACCAAATGTCAATCACAATAGTTAATAACATTCCCCAAGAATGAGATATCAACAGTCCTCTGCTGACAGAATGGGTAAACACTGTAAGCCACAGGGCAAAACTTAGAGCCAAATATAAATGTTTCAATAAATTTATATTTTAAATGCACAATGCTATGGTTTGTAAGTGGGAAAATTAAATGCGGTAAAAAAGGAGTTCAAAGCTTTCCCCCATCCCGGAATTTCTCTTTGCCTCCAAT
>PVKH010005806.1:0-21697 GCA_004027955.1 Chaetophractus vellerosus | reverse complement strand
TTTTTTTTTTGCTCTTTGCTCATTGTTTTTGCTTGTTGTCTGCTCACTGTCATAAATGAGATTTTGATTGAACCCCCAACTCCATCACTTACTAGCTTTCTGACCTTGCATGGGAAATTGAACCACTATCTCTGGCCTGTTTACCTCAGGTCTAAAATAAGGAAGTTGGGTTTTAGCTATGGTTCACCAAGCATGCTAAGTGTGATTCCTGGCCAGCATCAGCTGGGAACTTGTCGGAACTGCAAAGTCTCACGCTCCACCCCTGACTAGCTGAGCCAGAAACTGTAGCGGTGGAGCCCAGCAACCTGAGTTTTCACAGGCTCTCCAGGTGATTCAAACACCCATGTTCGAAAGCCACTAATCCAGCGATTGGGAAACTGTAGCTGGAGACTCCTGGGCAAAATCCTGCCCAAGGCCTGCTGTTGTACAGCCCTTGAGCTAAAAATGGTTTTACTCTTTAAAGTGTTATAAAAAAAATAAACAGAGAAGAATATATAAAAAAGGACATATTTGGCCTGGCAAAGCTTAAAATATGTACAACCTGGCCTTTGACAGTAAAGGTTTGCCAACCCCTGCACTAAATGATAGGATCTCCAAAGGCCCTTCCAGTTTTTTCTTTGTGTTAATATGGACATGAGACATACTATGAGTGTATCAATGGTGACCTTGCTCCTAACTCCATTTCAGCCTTCATTGCTGTGCAGTGACATTCCATATCTGCCCATTGTGCCCCTCTTGCCAGCCTGAGGGCCCCTCGACTACTGATCTCTCCATCCATAGTGCCCAAGTTGCAGTAGTTGCTCAAATATTTGTTTCAAGCCAGCCACTGCTCTGTCATCCAGAAGGAGCCCTTTGCAGGCACTCGTATTTTATTCTGTCTTAATGGGGCCTGACTTGGCCCAAACCCAGCTTCCCTCTGCCGGGGAGAAGAGTAAAGAACCTTTTCTGTGCAGTAGGCTTATCTGATTTCATTATTAGCATTCCACCAAGAAAAAGGCACAATGAAGTCAGTAACTAAAGTAAAAGAAGAGGATCCTTTATGTTCTTACTTCAAGTTTTATTTAAGAATTGAATTTCATGAGATAATTAGAATAAGTCATTGTGTGTCTAGCATGTGAAAAGAGGTACAAAGCCATATGGACTAGAATTGCTCTGGGAGCTATCAAATAGACCCATGCAGAAAGGGAATTGCTCTTCAAGGAACGTGTCTTGCAAAATGAAAATAATAATAATAAAGTGATATTGATAGTCTTTGGTTGCCATGGAAATACTAGTTCATCTGCCTCTGTTAGGTATTGTGGTTCATTTCACTTTATTAGGTTAATAGAAAATCACATACCCACGTATTTTTTAACCATGTCTGAGATTTAAAACATTCGCTGGGCTGTGGTGTTAGAGAGTAAGCATAGAATTATGCATTTCAGTTCGTGCATTGATACGACCTCCCTGTTGGTTTAGAAGGCAGTAGAGTCAGTGCTTTTAACTCATCCATTTTTATTTTTGTGTATGTGATTAGAGATGTTTGCAGTGCTCATGGCAGCTCCTGTGTTTTTTCAGAATGCTTGTAATTTCAAATTCCTGTCCCTCTGTTAAAACTCTGTATTGCATTGAAAATATGGTCATGGCAATTATAGCTCAAAGATTCCAAGGGAGTCAGACTTTATCAGTTTCTAATTTTTATCAATTTTATTTTTCTGTCCCATCATTTGACTTGTGGTTGAGCAATTTAGTGGAAAGGAGAAATTGGGTAGGTGTAAGAGAAAGATACTAACATTTATCAAACCTGTGATATGACCCAGGAACTGTGTTAAGAACTTTGCAATTATTGTTGTCTTCAGTCCAAAGATATTAAAACGCTTAATTTCTTATATTTTGGTAAATTGAGTACTAGAGAAAGGAGGTGATTTGTATTCAATCCTGCATATGATTAGTGGCAGACTCTAATATCATTCCCATTATTCAGTGATGAATTGCTCGATATTGTATTTATTTTTAAAGTTTAGAAATGTATCCCATTGGGCTAATTAAGTAAAGGTGTTTGGGCTTTACATGAGTAAGAGTTGAAGTCATAGTTAATAACATCATATGAGCCAATATTTTAATATTTTTCTTGGCACATGCCTTGTAGTGCATTCAAGGACCAAAATTTAGAGCAGAGATGGAACTGGAATCCAGTGGACCCCTTGGTTTCTGTTTACATGTGACTGCTCAGTTCACACAGGACTGAGGCAAGTTTCCTTTGCCATCCTGAACATCCATTTCTCACCTCTTCCTCTCCACAGGGACCACTCCTGAGTACACACTCTTTCTCATTTCATTCCATTAATGTTATCCAACTGTTTTGCAACTCATCGTTAAGACAGAAAGGTCAACAGGCCTTACAGCGTGATCTTTAAAAGGCTGATAATGTCAAGATAAATGCATCTTCTTAAATCTGTTTTTAAAGATCAGAATCATTCATGCATTTCTGGAAGAAGATAATGACATCAAAATTATTACCAGGAGCCAGGCTCTGTGGTCATTAGGAGCAGCCAGGATTTCCTGCTCAGCTAGGAAAAGCCTCTGCCAGCCCTCGTGCACGCCTCTTTAGGGTATGAAGATCAAGTCATTACTCTGCCTCTGCAACAAGGCAGTGTGTGGTCTCTGTGAATGAACAGATGCCATCGCTTGACATAAAAAGTATTGACTCATAAAGAGGTATTTATCTCTTAAAGTACATGTGTGTGGCGTATGAGATATATGCACGTATGTTATGGTACAATAAATTATAGGCTAAATAAACTATTTTATCTCAGCCAAGTGACTTTTGTAGTTGAATTTGCAATAGAACCTGGGGACCTATGGCTAAGGAGGCAGTTATGTTTCCTAGAAATATTTATCATCAAGGTTCAGTGGCTCATTCTGCTCAATTCTTTACTTCCTTTCAGAAACTCAGATTCAGAGTGACTGCGAAGTGCCCACTGGTGGCCAGACACCATGTCAGGCACTTTGAACCCATTAAGCTCCCCCAGCGATGATGGAGGATAGATACTGTTGCCTTTACAGATGAGATACAGCTAAGGCCATGAAACATGGCGCAACTTACCCCGGCAGTGTGAGTCACGCCTTTTTTTTTTTTTGAAGAGGTGCCAGAGATTGAACCCAGGACCTCATACATGGGAAGCAGGTGCTCAACTGCTGAGCTACACCCACTCCCCGAGTCAAGCCTTTTAATCCATGTCCTGTGTTCTGCTTGCTGTATCCCTGCTTCCATCCTCCCAACAGCATTTTTTCAATTAGACAACATGATGCTTTAAATCATTGTTTCTTATTCTGGAATCAAAAGGAGCATACAAAAGTTGTTTAAATATAGTCAGATTAGTTGACCAAATGATGTTTTGGGGTCATCTCTTGAGAACTTAAAGAGATGGTAATTGTCCATCTCATATGATGGTCATACCATCAGGAGGGACGTCCAGGTGGCCTCACTGGGCCCCTCCTGTTTCTTGAGATGTTATGGAAGAGGCATGAGAAGAGACAAGACCTGAGAGGAACCCTGGCAATGAGTAGACATAAAAGGACTCAGCTAAGTTA
Source organism: Chaetophractus vellerosus (assembly GCA_004027955.1). Classification (NCBI taxonomy): domain Eukaryota; kingdom Metazoa; phylum Chordata; class Mammalia; order Cingulata; family Chlamyphoridae; genus Chaetophractus; species Chaetophractus vellerosus. The sequence continues at coordinate 18,124 of PVKH010005806.1, read as the reverse complement.
TCTGATTAATTTACCAATCAAAAACTGAAGATGTTCACTGTTTGCCAGTGGAAAACTTTAAACTTTTTGGTGTTTTAAAGGGAACTACCTGGTAGTTCTAAATAATATATTAGGGGGATGGATGTGGCTCAAATGGTTGGGCGTCTGTCTCCCAAATGTAGGGGCCTGGGTTCAATCCCCGGGACCTCCTGGTAAAATAAAGAAAAATATAGAAGGCGTGTGGGCCGCCAGGCCCCGCGTGTGGGCTTGCCAGGCTCCACCGAGCCACACAGCAAGATGATGACGTAACAGGAGGGTGACACAAGGGAGAGCCAAGACGAGATGCGCTGAATAAAAAAACAGAATTAAGGTGACGCAGGTGGCAGAATGCCTCTCTCCCACATCGGAGGTTCCCAGGATTGAATCCCAGTAAAGACAGGAGGAGGAGGATGAGAAGTGAGGGCAGGAAACAGACACAGAATTGCCAGAGAATGGACACACGAAAAAACAGCAAAAACCGGGGGGTGGGGTGGGGGAGGATTAAAAAATGGATAAAAGTAAATAAATAAATCTTTTTAAAAAAAAGAATAAATAAATAATAGAATAGAACAGCATGCCAGTGGATATAAAACCAGGCAAGTGTGTTCTCAAGGTCACAGGTAGGGAAGAGAGTTTCATAGATAAACTGGGTGGGAAAAGGTAAAAACTGAAATGTTAATGGTTACCTTTGCCTCTTCATGACTCTAAAAGTTCTATCATCAAAGCAGAAGTTTTATGGGTACCCAAACAGCAGGCAGTTTTGTGGATTAATATTAGAGGAGTGGACTGTTCATCTAATTCAATATCATATCCACAGCTCTATCTTGACTAGCACTTCCCATTTGAGATGCAAGGGCTCCTGGCAGAAGTTTGCTTCCCTTTTCATTTTGTCCATATCCAAGTATTATTCTTATCTGCTTCTGTGAGCTCTAAAGCCAGGCCAGGGAAATAGCAAACAACATTCACAAGTGATACAGTAGGTTGTCCTGGGAGAGCCCCACTGCCAAAATCCCAAATGGTGATCTAACAACTTCAGTTGAGTTGTACCCCACTTTATCCCTGAGGTATACACTTGAAAGACTCTGTGTAAATTATTGTTTGACAATTCAGATTTCATTGAAATACTAAAAACCATGGAATATAGCTCAGAAATACAGTTTAGGTAAAATCCAAAATAGTTCTGTGAAAGATATATGTAAATATAGATTTATAAAATCACCTATTGATATTTATTTGTCTATAAGCTAGATTTGCACAAAATGAAAGTGAGGGCACACTTGCCAGTTTTATTAATAGGAAATACCAGCCTATGTTTCCTTCCTTTAAAAATGGGAATGGAAAAATGGGAATGTAAAAATGGCCCATGTAAAATTTGGGCCAAATTTAACTCTGCTCTGCATTTTGTTAATAACACCATAATACCCCATGGGATTTTTAGTACTGTCATTAAGAAAAACTCATCGGCTTCTCACCTTTATTACCTCATTTATCTTCCAAGCATCCTTGGGAGGCATGGAGTCAGATATTGTTACTTGCATTTACAGAGGAGAAACTCTGAGAGGTCAGCCAGCATAAAGCGATGGTCAGCACGAAGGCTCTGATGAGAACTCAGGTGGGACAAATCCCAGCCCAAGCCACCTGTGTATGTTGGAAGTGTGATCCCAGAGGCCCTTAGCACAGAGTCCCCAGCCAAGTGAAGTTCTATGGCAGGCGTTCTTAACCTTTTTTGTTCCACTGACCCCTTACTAAGCCTACACTGTACTGCGTATTATTTAATAACTATATCACACCCGCACCAACACGTCCCCACTAGAATAATGTCTTTTTGAATTTCAATTCAAGCTCACGGACCCGTGGTTAAGAACCCCTGCTCTAGGGTGACTGCCTGTCTCCTTCTTTTCCTCCTCTGCAACTTATTAGAGACTCTGTGTGACCCTGGGCAAGTTATTCAACTTCTCTTACAGCTTTCTCTGAAAAGTGCAGGAAGTAATGTCTGCCTCACCTTTGGGGAGAGAGCCTTCAGGGATGAGGGAAGTAGAGGGGCTCTTCATCTGATCTTTCTTCGGAACATGGCTGCCACAAGAAGGGTGGCTAGGTCACTCCTTCATAGACCCGAGCGTTCGTTCCACCTGCACTACATGGATTTTCTTTTTTAATTAACTTCTTATAGTTGAGTGTCTTATCTCCTCAATTGTACTGTGATTTCATTTTCCCCATTATCTCACCATAGACCAGGGGTCCTTAACAAGGGGTCCGTGAGCTTGAGTTGAAATTCACAAAAACATCATTCTTGTGGGAATGTGTTGGTGCAGGTATGATATATTTATTAAATAATACACAGTATAGTGTGGACTTAGTAAGGGGTCCATGGTTTTCACCTGACTGGCAAAGGGGTCTGTGGAATGAAAAAGGTTAAGGACCCCTGCCATAGAACCTAGAACCTCTGAAAATGTGTGCTGGTTTGAGAATGGTTTTCAATTCCTAAACTTAATTGGAAAAGCCGAAGAAAACATGGGATCTTAGACTCCCAAGTATCCCGGCTGGAATATACTTTTCTTTGCATAAGTGAGAAAACTGAGATACAGTGAGGGGATTCTAAGAAGAAACCAACCAGTTGCCAGTTGCATTTCCTTCCCCTGAGTAGGTTTTCTCCTGTCCCCTGCTTTTGTTTTTGAAAACTTGAGATCCTTGGGAGGATTAAGCTAGGGAAAAAAGGGACTCAGGTAGATATCATTTTATAGTGGAATAGGGAATTTGTGTTAGAGAGGAGGGTTAGATTTCCCAAGTCTGCGAAGATAATGGTGTTTGGAGGAAACTCAGAGAATGATTTAATTTGACTTAAACTAATGAAGTGCACATTTATCACACACCCTTATTTGTGAAACCAGATGCTCACCTACAACATATGGCCTCCTAACCTGCATTGCTTTGCTCTATCCCAGTAAAAGACTCTTGATTTCCAAGACTGTTCCCTTGGACTGCATAAGGACAAGTTCATTCATTATTGCAATCCCATATGTGCCAGGATCTTAATGTCCTTCAGGTTGGAGATTAGGTAACTGTTGTTTTTTCCTCAATTAAGAGATATTTTCCTTTGCTTTCTATCTATCTAGCTATCTACCTACCTACCTACCTAAATTTTTACCTTCTACATGACTGTAGAAAAATAGCATAAAAATACATGTCAGTCACGCTTATGATTTCTCCTTTTGTAATTTGTTTCCTCAATTACCGTCCTACGTCTCACCACTTCCCTGTTATCATCCTCTCCCTCTTTATCTGGAGCTTGAAAGGCAATCATCAAATCCATTTGTCTCAACAAAGTTGCCTATCATATTCCAAAAAGGCTGGTATTTACTTCTCTATAATCAAAAACGTTTTAAGATAAATGAGGACAGGAAAGGTGTTCATGAATAAGAAATGATTGTGTCCTGGTTTTATGTATTCCCATCTAGGTGCCTTACCCATTTTCTTTAAGTGGCAGTTAGATTTTTAAAAAATTATCCTCTTTTGGGAGCGGATGTGGTTCAAGTGGTTGAGTGCCTGCTTCCCATATGTGAGGTCTGGGTTCAATCCCCAGTACCTCCTAAAAACAAACAAACAAATGAAAAAAACCAACTCTCATTGGGGAGCAGATGTAGCTCAGTGGTTGAGCACCTGCTTCCCATGTACAAGGTTCGGGGTTCAATCTCCGGTACCTCCTAAAAAAATTGTCCTCTTTTAAAAATGTAGCATATTTGAAGCAAAGAACCATCTACTCCTATGTGAATGAGCCTTAGGAAAATCGCTTTCTATTAACAACATTTTTCAGCAGGAACCACGTGAGTCATGTGCCCATTCTGACTCAAGGGTTGCTACTCCTTTGAGGCCTTATTTATCATTGTGAAATTTTGAAACTTATGGACTCATAGTAGGTCCATCTCTAAGCTGTATGTCAAGTGAGTTAGCTTTCTTCTCTCCTCATTATAAGGGACAGCAGGACTGGGCAATGGCTGTGGCCTGTCCTGTGTCACAGGGGACCTGTTTGAGGTCCTGGTCCTCAGTCTGGAAGTCAGCGCATTCAATTTGATGGGGCTTCAGAAGCATGGCCACTTTAAGGTAGAACAAATAGTTTAAAAGCAGTAAAGGCTAGATTTTCCCTTTTATTAAAAAAAAAAAGAAAAGAAAGTTAGCTATAACAGTACAGGACCATGTACAATGATATCCTCTGTTTTCCTCCTGATAAAAATGGTGCCCGTCATTTTCGTTGTCATCACAATCATCAATGTCTTCAGCCCAGTCATCCTCATTACCATCATCATCACGGCTCTGATATTTTTAGCAATTACTATGAACAAGACACTGTTCTAAGTACTTTATTTATATTTTCTAGTCACGACAAGCCTGTAAGATAATTGTTCATGGTTATTACCATTTTAAGAAAAGTGAAGCTTAGAGACCCTTTTAGTGGGAAGCCTGAGTATCATCTGTGGATGAGGAGTGCTTTTGGATATCTTCTAATACCCCACTCTGTTTCTTCCTTGACTTTGGTCTTTATGACCTGGTTCACTTCCTCTGTTCCTCTTTGGCTTGGGATTTCTGGCAATAGCTTTGCCACCCCTGGCCTCCTCCAGCACCATGGGATTACAGTTAGGGTCTCATTGCTCTAGCTCTCTCATTTAGGACAACTGGTGGCTAGGGCAGTAGAATATCTTTTGATTAATGGATTTGATGTTATTTCTTTCTCAGTACTTTGACTTTGGCTTACGTTTCACATATGTGGCATCTAAATTAGTATTGAGTAGATTGTGGTATGTCTATAACTGGGATTATTATGGTGTCAAAAGCATCGCCCCAAAGGGGTGCTCCTCCTCTGGCTGTGAAGGCTACTCCTGCTGAGAACTAGATAAGCGTTATGAAATATTGTAAAAATATGTTGGAAGGCATCAGAGAGCAACCAAGTTTGACAATACCTAAGAGGCTACTGTCCCAGACAGAAGAAAGTACAGAACGAGGCAGAAGTAATATTTGATGAGATGATGGCTGCAAATTTTCAAAATCTGGTAATTATGTTAGCCCACAGTTCCAAAAAACTTGACAAACCCCTAGCAGGACAAATAAAAGGCAACCACAACTGGAGATCATAGTAAAACTGGAGCTATCACGTACAAAGTCAAAATCTAAAAGCAAATAGGGGGGAAAAAGGCACCTTACTTTCAAAGAAGCTATAACAAGACAGATTTCTCATCAACAGAAGTTAGGAAAGGCAGAATAAATGGAATGATATTTTAAAAGCAATTAGAGAAAATAATAGCAATCCTGAGGTTCTATACCCAGTGAAAATATCCTTCCAAATGAAGACAAACTAAAGACAATTTTAGACAAAAACTAAGAGAATTCATTACCAGTAGATTTGCAGTAAAGAAAAAACTAAAATGGAATTTTTAGGCAGAAGAAAAATATTCTAGATGGAAGCAAGAAAATTCAGGAAGAAATGAAGAAAAACAAAAACATAAATCCAAATTAATATTGACTATAAAGCAATAATACAAGTAAAATATTAATGATATTGGCTTCAGTTTAAACTGTATGCAGAATTAAAATACTCCAAACCAATAGCATGAAATGTAGAAAGGGCATCACTGAAATTAAAGCTTTCTAAGAACCTTGCATTATTCAGATAGTAACAAAAATACTAATTTATGCTATACTTTAATAAATATTCACATTGTAATCTCAAGAAAAAAGTATAAGATAAGTACGCAGAAAAATTGAACATGGTAAAGTGAAAAAATATACCGTACAGTTTAATATTAGACAATGTAGACTTTAAGGCAAGAAACCATACTACAGATAGAGAAGACATTTCATAATGATAAAACAGTCAATCCACCAGGAAAATAAAACAGTTCTACGTTTGCACTTACCTGAAAACATATCCTCAAACTAAAAGCAAAAAGTGACAAAGCTAAAAGAATAGAAGACTCTGTTATCATAGTGGGAGACTTTAATAACTGATATAATAAACAGTCAAAAGAAATCAGTCAAGATATAGATGATTTGAATATGTATTCTCTTCACAGTGGTATTAAACTGGACATCTGTAACAGAAATATAACTAGAAATTTGCCAAATATCGGAAAACTAAGTAAAACATGTCTAAATCTTACTCATGTATCAGAGAAGAAATCACACAATGGAAATTACAAAGTAGTTTTTGAATTTCCTTGCTTCCCCCTGGGGCTTTTGGGGCCTGATAGTATGCCTTTTCTTGATCTAGGACCTAGAGTCTAGGCAGTAGATACACAGATGTGTTCACTTTGTGAAAATTCAACAGGATATACAATTATGGCCTGTGTACTTTTTTGCATGTATCTATAGATATCTATGTATCTATATATCTATAACTATATCTTTATCTCTCTATATATGTATATCTATATCACCATATCTATATCTAACTATATGTTTGTATCTATATCCATATCCATATCCATATCTATATCTATATCAATTTTTAAAAGAAAATTTTAAAATATGAAGTGAATGCTCAGCTTGCCCTTACAAGAAATCCCCAAATTGCTTTCAGATGCTGAAATTTGCTTGGGGGACATTGACTAAATTAAACTAAACAAAGCTATCCTCTCCCAGGATTTAAAGTGCCTGAAGCAGTGATGGGTGACCTTTTTTTTTTTGTATGAGAGTCAATTCAGAAAAAAATAAAATGTCTACAAGCTACAAAATTAAAACAAATAGCTTTACTGAATTCCATGGAAAAAAACTATAATTTTGCAACTAAGATTGCCTTCTTTATTTAAGAGAAGAATGACAATTAGAAAACTGACCCTATTTTTAATCTGATAAGATGCTCATTTCTGGGCATATATGGAAAATATCTTGATTTAACTAGTGTTCTGTTCTTTTATCCCTTACATTTATAGACTGCTTTTCAGTTCTCAATATATAATTGCATGCATGATCTCATTCACTCTTGAAACAATCTAGGAGTTTGCTGTTTTTTAAAGCATATATATTACTCCTCCATGAAGTGGTGACGTATCTTCTCTAAGGACTGTGCTGAGTTAATGGCAGAGCTGAGGCTAGAATTAGCTCTTTTCAATCAATGTAATATTTACTGAGTGGTGATTAAAATACCAGATATTCTGCTATGCACTGGGGATATAGACTAAATAAAATGGTAAGGGAGGTCCTTCTCCAGAATGTCATCACTCTTCTTTAGTTGTAAGATCTTTTCTTCGTTTCCTCTAATTTATTAGGGCACCTCAAGAGCAGAAAGAGTGCCTCTTTTTTGTCCAGAGTGTTCTGGATGCTTTGTGTGGAAATGTTCTGGACCCCTTTGGGTCCTGGTGTCTGAAGGCCCCAACCTGTGTTATGTCTCAGATCAGACCACAGCAGGATACTGCAGTCCCTCTCCAAAAGGAATCTTTCTTTTTCTTCCCAACTTTCCCTCACCACCTGTGTTAGGGTCCTCTAAGGAAGCAGAACTGGCAGGAGATATTTGTAAATATTAAGAGATTTTTATGAAATTGTCTTATGCAACTGTGGGGATGCATGAGTCCAAATTCCATAGCCAGGAACTCCAATGAAGGTCCGCCATGAAATCCCTAGGAGGAGCTGGCTGTCTGAAGTAGAGGTGGGAATTCTCTCTTCTGCCTACTGAAATCATCACTTCTCCTTTTAAGGCCTTCAACTGATTAGATGAGACTTCTTGCAGTGTTGAAGGCTATCTCCTCTATTGATCATAGATGTAATCAGCCATAGATGCAACCTACATACTAAAAATTTAAGTCCACGAAATGTCCTCACAGTAACAGTTAGGCCAGTGCTTGCTTGACCTAACAACCAGCACCGTTACCTGACCAAGCTGACACATGAGCCTAACCATCACTCTACCCACAGCCATCCCCACCCACCTGGAATGCACCTTCTCCAAGGATCTCCCATCCTAAAAATGTTCCTCTCCACATCCAAGACCGTTGGTCTGAAAGGATTGCTGTTTTTTTTGGCAAAAAGCCACATTTGAATTTAGAACATATGCCAGTCACTGTGGTCCAGGACTGGGTGTAATCATCACAGGTCCACAACAGATGTTCTTCAAATGGTTGTCTCTGGATTGGACTTCAGATCATAGGACTGGATTCAGAAAGTGTGCATATCTGCCCCTTTCTGGGAGAGACGTTAAGCTCCCTTCAGATTCCCAAAGAGGTCTCTGATACAAAGAAGAGGATATATCGCTGGTAAACTGTGGCTTATATAACCTTACCTCTGAATAGTCTTTTGGCCTCTGGCAATTCACTTCCTCCTTAAACATCAGTATGGGTTATATCATTTCATCTCAATTTCTTTCAAGATCTAGTTATCTGACTTTATGAGGACTCCATTTTTTCAGTGTTCTCCTCTTTGCCTCTCTTATCTACCAACATTTCATGAGCTATATCAGTCCCTGGAAAATGTACTAATTGAGGGAAATTCCCTGTTTACTTTTATGGAGCTACGAGGCAAGTAAAATGAGCGGGAAACTAACAAGATCTCTGTCACCTACATAAAGTCACTTGCTTCATGGCCCAACATTAGCCTGATGTCAGTTCCAAAGAAAGGAAATTTCAGCAACTAGAATAGTCAAGGACTTCTTTTCTATTTGCTCAGTTAATTATATTTTTAAGAAAATAGTGTTATACTATCAAACACTTCCCCATTCCATTTCCTTTCCCTTTGTCACCAGAGGAAAACACCATGCTGAAGTTGTATACACACTTATTACCCAGCATCTTTTATTCTTGTTACATTTGTCTGTTCATGAGCCTCGCATTATATTTTGCATTTCCTTTGCAAATGTCTTTTAAATTCATATTATATTTTAAAAATATATCCGTATTTATACATGTAGATCTAGTTTATATATTAATTTTAACTGCTTTTTAGGGTTCCATTATTTGTGCTTCCAAGGTACCACAATTATTCATCCATTTCCTTCTGTGAAATGTTTGCCCAACTGATGGCAAGATCTTGCCGATGGATGTGAACTGTTATCTCTTTGTTGTTTAAGTATTCATTTCCCTGAATTACTAGTGAAGGTGAGTATCTTTTCACAATTGGGTATCCTCTTCTATGAACTTTTAGTTCGTGTCTTTTGTCTGTTTTTCAGTTGGGTGGTGTGGTGGCTAGAGTTATGTATCACAGGTTTAGACACATTCTTCATCTTAACCTGCATTCCTGTAGGTGTGAATCCATTGTAAATAGGATCCCTTAGGGGTGTTATTTTTAGTTAACTTGTGTCCCAACGGAATGAGGGTAGCTTTAATTAATCTGGATTCCTGTAGTCCTTTATAAGCATAAGAAATTTAGAAATAGTGAGAGAAAGACATGGAGAGGAGCTGGAGGCTGGAAGTCAATGGAAACCTGGAAGAGAAAAGAGAGGGTATCATCACATGATGGGAAAGCAAAGGAACCCAAGGATTGCTGTCCAGCCGGAACACTGCCAGCTCGGGGAGGAAGCAAGTCTTTCAGCCTCGGCAACTGAGAGACAGTGAATCCGCGTTATTGAAACCAACCCATTGTGCAGCATTTGTCTTAGCAGTTAGGAACCTAAGACGGGTGGTTAGTGTTTTCCTTATTGATTTGTAGTAATTCTGGGCACAAATATTATGTCAGTTATGTACCCAGCAAATATTGTCCCCCAGTCTAAGACTTTTCATTTTGTTGATGCAGAGGATTTAAAATTTTAATGGCACATTCACCCCTTTATCAAACTTTGCCTTGAAAGCTTGTAGATTTTATATCTTTGGTTCATTAATTCTCCACTAGGCTGAGGTTTTAAAGATATTCTTTATAGTTTCCTCTAAGTTTTTTAATTTTACTTTTCACTTTTAGGTTTATATCTATATGGTATTAGGCATACCCAGTTGACTCAGTACAATATATTAAGTTTTCTATCCTTAATACTTAATATAAGTATCTTGAGAATTCTATCCTTAATATATTGTACTGAGAAGTTGTGGGTTTCCCACTGATTTTTTAATGTCACTTTCTTCATATACCGAGTTCCCATATATATGTGTGTGTGATTCTGGGCTTTCTCTTCCTTCACCTTGATCTGTTTGTCTGTGGCTTATACTTGCATGAACCTTTGTATCCGGCATGATGATTCACCCTTCCTTTTATTTCTGAACTTGTCTTTGTCCTTTACTGTTCATATTATTTTGGAATTTTTAAAAATTAATACAAAATACGTAATTTGAATTTTTAAAAGTTGGAGTCTGATACTCTGATTTTTCAGTCATGGGAGTTAAAGTCCATTTTCATTTATTATGATTACTGGTATATTTGGTCAGACATCTCCATCTTCTATTGTATTTTTGTTTGTTTTGATTTGTCTTTCCTTCCTCTAGTTTCCTAAAAGATTTAATCCTCAAGTTTATGCCATAAGTACATGAATTAACCAAGTTCAAATTTAATGTATAGTATTTAATTCCTGAATATTATAAATACCTTAAGGATTTCAAAAGAAACAAAAGGAAGTCACTATCATCAAAGACATGAGAGAATACTAACAGACCACAAGTATATACCCATAAATTATTATTTCTTGGATGGTAATCTGTATTTTCTCTATCTTTGCATTAAAAGTCTTTTCTTTGTGTTTGGAATTCTAATTTTTGTTTCTGTGAAGGTTAATCTCTGTTTTCTCTATGTTTGCTTCAAAAATACCCTCTTTTTCTTTGGTTTTCTACAATTTTCCTATTATTTTTCTTAATTTCATTTTGATGTATCATGTTTGAAACAGTATTCTTTAATCTGGGAACTCCAATGTTTTTATTATGAAAAATTTTCCATCCATTATCTTCTCAAATATTTCCTCTCTTTATTCTCTACTCCTGGAACTCCTATGAGGTGTATGGTGAACTTTGTCTTTCTGTCCTCTTAACTTGTTTTTTATTTTATTTTATTTTTTATATTTTCCTCTGTGTGTGCTGCCTTCTACTTGTCTTCTTCAGATTTCTTTCCCAGTTTTCTATTTCTTTCTTCAGCTGAATCATATCTGTTCAAACGCAGCCATTAAATTTTAATTTTGGTTTATTTTCAGATCTATTGTTCTTTCCTTTCTCCCCCATGAGGTCTGGTTCTTTCATTATGATTTCTATTCTTCTTTTTTACATTTTTATTGTGTATAAACTTTTTTATTGTTTCTTTCCCGATTATATATTATTTCTAGTTTTACTTCTTGCAGCACAAATTCTCTCTTTCATTTTAGCTTCTGACTCTTCCCTATGTTGATTCATTTCTTATGTTTTTTCTAGTTTTTGTTTTTGCTTCTCCTGGGTCTAAGGGGTTTGCTTCTTACTTTAGAATCTTCTTATTCTTGATGAAATATTTAAGTTAAAATTTCTTCCATGGCACTTATCTCTATCCACAGACCTAGCTAGCAAGAAAGCTATCTTGATATTTTTCTAGACAAGTAGATATAGTTTTCCTAATTCCATGTTTATGGCAGAGGAAACCCTTTGAGAATCAGGGCTGAGCAGAAGAAGTGCTGACAGCTGGGTAACTTTAAAGCAGGACACTTTGATAATGGAAATAGCACAATCCATTTTCTCTTTTATGCTTAAACTTGCTATCCTCTAGTCTTCCAATTTTACAAAGAGGATTCATTTGATACTGAAAAATCATTAGCTCATTAATCAGAAAACATTAAATGTGGTGCCATGCAACTACACATGAGCAGGGCTGACTAGTCTTCTCTGTGTATAAATTCCATCCTTTCTTTTAGCAAATAATTATGGACATACTAAATACAGTGAAACTCTGAACAATTCACTTCTCTTGGAGTATTTCCTCCTGTGTAAAATAAGTACATTGGATTAAAAGATATCTAAGGCCCTTTTTAAAAAATTTTAATTAATTTTTTTTAGGATACATTGATTACATGAATGTTACACAAAAATTTTAGGGGTACCCATATGCCCCACCTTCCACACCTCCCAAACTTCCCACATATACATCCTTCCTCAGTGTGACACATCACCTGCAATAGATATATACATTTTGGGGCTTTGCCACTAAGCATGGACCACAGTTCAGACTGTAGACCACCCTCTCTCCCACACAGTTCTGCATGATATATGATGATATAAAATGGCCATTGCAACGTCACCCAGGACAATTCCCAAGTCCCAAAAAAGCCCCCATTTTACAACTGCCCTTCCATCGTCCCTGCCCCCAAAGCGTCCAGTGGCCATTGGCTCCACATAATTTTGTAATTTCTTCCATTGCGTGAATCACAACAAGTCTATAACAGGACACCAGAAAGTCCACTGTAGTCCATAGCTCTTCCCCCAATCCTGAAGAGTCTGGGATGGTGATGTCCACCTCCAAGTGAGAGTGGGCTTATATCCCGTAGATACAATGAACGAGATATCCTGCCTACACCTGCAGACTCTCTCCATTCCCCGGGTCTAAGGCCCTTTTCTTCTCTAAAATTCCATTAAAGTTTGGCATCTGTGAAGAAAAAGTCCTCATATAACCATTTGAACCAGACACAGCCTCTATGTTTGGGAACTCCTGTATAGAAGGAGACAATACCGTATTCCAGATTCCCATATACACATGTATGTGATTCTGGGCTTTACTCATCTGCCTTTCAACTATGCAGCCATTTTTAGCTTAGTTTCTCCAGCTTCAGTTTTCTTATTTGAAAATGAGATTACTAATATTGAACTTGTAGGATTGTTGTGAGTATTCAGGTTATTGAGAGAATTAGGGCCAATGATTTGACCTCTCTTTTCCTCAGTTTCCTCATCTATAAAATTGAGATAATACTGGTGTCACTGAATTGTTGTAAGAATTAAGAGAGAAATCGGAATAAATTGCTTAGTATTCGTATTGTGCTTAATAAATGATAAACTTCTGTTTTTAACTCAGTTTGTGGCAAACGACTGAAAGGTGAGAGGTCCTGCAGGCATCTTGGTTGCCCCTGGAGCATGGTTCCTGAACGAGGGTCCCTGGCTCTCCCTGGATGAGGTCTGCACCTTCAGTCCTGCCTGGTCTCACAGACAGTTCTGCCTCCTTAGTCATGGAGGATGTTAAAATGCAGTTGGGTTCACAGTATGCACTTTGGGCTAGGTACCTGGGAAGACAAAGCTCTTCTATTTTGAGTTTCTGATTTTCTCTTCCATGATGCTAAAGTCATTTCTATGTCAGTATTCACTTTGGTTCTCTGTCCCCTTGAAGATTTTCTCTGCCCCACAATCCATAGCCCTTCTCTATATCCTGATCATTTGTAGTTCTTCCTGGGTTTGTCTCCAATGAATGTCACTTACAATACATGTAGGCTTTGGGTTACATGTGTATTTCATATACATTTACACTATAAAGTGGGAAAATAGCTATCCCATATATATAGATCATATGTAGTTGAGAAGAATAGAAGAAAAAAGATCCAAATGTATTACTGAAAAATTAGACATTTTTTTCTCATTTGCTTTAATAAAGCATCTCATGTTTTATATATTGTTTAATAAAACTGAATAAAATTATTTAGTATTACCTTCCTTTTATGATGAACTATTCTACTTTATTATGATCAGCTATAAATGAATAATGCCAAAGCCATCAAGAATGTAATTTTAAAAGTTCCCCAAAGTATTTGAATCAGAGAATACTGGTGTACTCATGACCCTGAGAACAAACTGATTCCCCCTGATGAAAGCAGAAACCCAAGTCCAAATTTACAGGCCTGATCCCATGGTTTTTAAGCCCAGAAAACATAGCTGACTTTGTGAAAAAATTCTCTTTATCACAATCATCGTCAGCATCATTATAACCAATAACCATAAATTATACTATCAATGATGAATGTATAATACAGTGTTAGGAACCACACATACTTCTCTGTAACCCTCAAATGTTACGCAAAGGTTGGCATTTCCATTCTTAATTGTCAGGCACAGAAAGTAAGGCTCAGAAGGGACAAGTGAGCTCCTGGGGCTGGCAGTTGGTAGACCCAAGACAGGGGCCTGGTCTCTGGCCCCACTGCCTGTTCGTTTGTACCTTTCTGAGCGTTGCTTCTCATCGTTCTCTGCAGCAAATTTTCTGAAACTTTTCATCCTCTGATCATATAACTTGAACCCTAATCATAGGTCTAGTAGTTAAAGGCATTTATTTGATTAGATTGACTTTTCTGAGTCTGAAGTGAAACAAGACTAACATGCATTTTGTTCAATTAAAATGTTAATATTAGATATACTTTGAAGAAAGTATAAAAATCATTTAGATTCTTTTTAACGTTTTGGTTTAAAATGTGAGTTTTGGTTCATAAACTTTTCTTATCCCTCTAAAGCTAAACGTTGCAAATCTATAAATTCAGAAGAGAAATGCTGCAATTACAATTGACCATTGTCTCCAAACATCCTTTGAAAGCCTGGGAAGTGTATTTTGCCCTGCTGTAAGCCAAGGTTGAAGGGTCGGTTCTGTTTTTAAAGCAAGTAGGAAACATTTAATGCCCACAGGATTCTTCTCTCCAGACAACATGTCAGAATTATAGTTCAATGGCCTTTATAAAGGCCTGGTGGGAATATTGCTTACTTAGGTAGTAGGCAAATGAAAAAATGCAAGTTCTTCACTTATCCTTATATTATAAACCATTTATTTATCCAGCAAATATTTATCCTTTGCTTTACTACTACAAACCACAAATATGAATTAGAAATAGATCCTGATCTTAGAGAGTTTACCATTCTATTAGAAAGAGAGGTACCCTCTTCATAAACTACTGCCCTACAGCATAGAAAATAATATGTGGCATAAAAGAGATATGTAAAAACCATTACAAATCAAAGGAGGAAAGAATGATTTCTAGGTGGGAGTAAAGAGGAAGGCTTTATGATGGCAGGCCGCTGAGTCTTGAAGAAGTAGGATTTAGACCGAGTGTCTTCCAAGTCTAGCATTCATGTTTGTAGAGATGGGATAGACTAATGCTAGTGGTGAAAAAAGCTGTTTTAGTTTCTCAGCCACTAAAACAAATACCATGCAATGGGCTGACTTAACAACAGGAATTGATTGGCTCTCGGTTTCAGAACTAGAAGGCTTGCTTCCTCCTGGGTTGGTATCTTCTGGCTGGCTGGCAATCTTTGAGGTTTCTTTATAGATGGAGCATTCATGGGTTTACTATTAGCAAAGTGCCCCAAAGAGCCATGATGTTCGATGATTTGTAATGCCACTGAGGCATGGATTGCAAACACACAGTGTGGGGCCACTGGTAGAACCAATCAGTTGGCCGGGGAGTGGCCCCGTGGACTGCCCACCCTCTCCATCTCAGTGAGTCTTTGTCTGTTACTCACTGCTTAGAGAATAACTCTCAAGAGGTCAATACCTAATGGAGATAAAAATTTCTTTTATTATTCCAGTAAGTTCATTATTAATGTTATGACAATAATATGGAGACATGATATGTAGAGTTTATTTTGGAAGGGGAATTTATTTTTATGGCTCTATGAATGATTTTACTACTGTATTTATAGAATCTTTAAGGTTCTGAAAGGTCACCTAAATTGTTATGTTATACATTACTGCATTTTATTGGAGAAATTATATGTTATAGAAGTATTCACAACCTTCCATTTTTTAAGAACTAGGTTCTAATGCTTCTTAGTTATAACCCTAACATAACCTGCTAGTATACTAGTGAAGTTAAAAATCATTTTAAGCATTTGAGAGTCTTATTTCTTAAGATGTTTTTTTTTTAATTTTTTGAAGGGGAGGGAAGTTTAATATTTGAATTAGAAAAATAAGAACCTTGTTTGTGGCCTGAATTTTAGCAATCTGAGATGAATTGGCAAATTTTTTTTCAGAGGCTAAAAACAAATTGGCATTTTAATAATATTTTACAAAAACTGGAAATTTGTTACCTCATAAAACAAGAACAAGACTGGTTGACAATAAATGCTGTTTAACAATAACTTATTCTATGTTTTGGGGCATTATGTGTCATTCCAAATGCTTCAGATACTCTATAAAATGGGAAAATGCTTCTTAATAATTGATGATGCACTTAGATATCTTTGGAGAAATGGTGTGAAAATGTAAAGTGGTGATATAACAATGAATGCAAAATTCATAAGTTTATTCCGTATCTTAGATGTGATATTATTTCAGTAGCCATAGCTCTCTGGCTAATGGTTAAGGCACAGAATGCTTGCACTAAGAACCTCTACTGTCAACCTCAAACAAACAAACAAAAACAACACATACATATATCTTTTCCGCAGTGTTGGTTATAAATCACAGTGTGGGTGGAATCAGGAAGGAAAATATACAACTGGCTTTTTTATTAAGTGGACAGTTTTGTGGTTCTGATTCTTAAATAGCTTAGGTATTTTCTCTGTATTTTCTGGTTTGGGTTCTCATTCAGGAATTATTATGTGAGAAATCTGTTAACTCTTAAAATACATGTGTTTATATAAAATGCTTCATTTGTGAGTGACTGCTAAAGGATAACATAGGAAAATTATATACTTATCATGGGAATTTATCCTACTGCTGAAAAACAAGTTATTAAATTATGCCATAAGAAGCAGCATAATTCAATGAATTTTTATGATCTGTAGAGATGGGCAAATTGCATTGCAAATGATAAATGAATTTTCAGCATCAAGATCTACAAATAAATCATCATAAGGAGATATTTTGATTTATTAATGTAACTAGGAAGCAGCCTTTTGGGATGTGCATGTTGTCCTGGTAAGAGACAGCTAACTTATTTATGTGTTGTGCTTTTTTTCCCCTATAAGTAACTTCACAGATTATTTTTAGGAAAGGGTTTATTCCCATAGAAATGAGCTTTCTTGCAAATGAAAGTGGGAATAGATGCTAATTTGATTTATCTTAGAACCACAGCATAGTTAAAAGTCAATAAAAACTTAACAAGACAGTCCCTTTCTCTGCTGTTTCCTTAAAGAAAGTCATTGTAACTAAATGAACCCATTTCCCTGTATGAATAAGCTCTGGGTGTTTGATTTTCTACCTTAGTTGCAAAGTTCCATCTCAAATCCTGCTGTCATAAGCTTCTCCTCTCATCATTGGAAAAATAGTGAGCATACAAATGTGTGTGTTTCCTTCATCAGCTGCTATTCATAATTGTAGCCTGAATTACTAAACAGAAAAGAAAGCAAGCCTTCATCCACTCATTCCTTTAACATACACTCACTGACTGCCTACAAGTCAGGGACTCTGCTAGGAGCTGGGGAAATAGAATGAACAAAATACAGCCCCTGCCTTCAAGGAGGTTATAGTAAAGTGAGAGAAACAAATGTGCAAACTTACTATCACAATGAAACGTGATTTGAGCGTCACAGGGATTAGGAAAAAGAACCCTGGGAACCCATAGCACAGGCATCTAAACTGTAGGGCACCGTTGGGGCCAGGATATTTGCCACGGTGAAAAGCGTGCTAAGAAAGAACTCCCAGGGGGAGCTGATTCTCAAGCTGACCCTTGAAGGATGTAAAGAGCAGGTAAGGACTTTCCTGGTAGGCAGAGTGGCATGTAACCTGGCCCACGGGTTGGAAGGAGAATATTCAAGGATTAAGAAGGAGATTAGTCTGTTAAATGGTCCAGGATTTGAAAAGCAGAGTGGAAGAGGCTCAATAACTACAAAGAACAAGAGACTTGGAGACAGCCAATCGTGGTCTCTCCCAAAACTCCTTTTCCATATTTCTAAGGGTAGACTAATCCTACATCTCCTACTTATTTCATGCATCGGAGAGGAAGGGTCAAAGGATGGGAAAAGACCAGGGTTGTAGCTAGATATGGAGTTCAAATTCCACCTTTAGAATTTACTAGTTGCTAGTGCTTACCTAAACTTCTCCGCCTCAGCTTTTTCAAACGTTAAAAGGCAACAGTAGCGATAACTAAATAAATAGTAATGAAATATGCATGTTTATTGTGGTGCTTGCATGAGAGACCTTGGAAGTGTCTCCAGTGTCTGACACATCAGAGGTACTTAACGACTGAATATGTTTCCTTTTCTTTTCCTAATTTCAGAAATGAAGGCCTTAATGCTTTTCCCCATAGGTGGATCTTTTAAAGGAGGCAATGAAATTATGCATGTAAAGT
>PVKH010005805.1:0-21693 GCA_004027955.1 Chaetophractus vellerosus | reverse complement strand
ATACACAGCAGATTCGCCTCTCCCTTCAGCCCTGCATCACTTCCAGCCAGCTAATTCACTCCCAAAAACTGCTAGGGAGTCCTGGTGACCAAACCCACAGAAAGGAAACCCATTTCCACCCTTTGCCAGAGCCTTCCCACTCTTGGGGCTTATTCCTCCCCTTACCAGTCTACTGGCATGGACTCGGACTGCCCAGTCCCCTTCCTGGTGAACAGGGTTTAGCCACCTGTGTTTCCAGCTGGGGAGAAAAGAACTCACAATTTTATGTTGAGCAGTCCACCTCACAGTCCAGTTCCCTCCATACCAATACACCTAAGACCTTCATCCCCCAGGATCCTAGAAAAGACCACCCGGGCAGGCTCCCATTTCCAATCAGCTGTCCTCTGCTTGAGAGCTGGTGACAGTGCACCTAAACTGATGCCATCTCACCCCTGCCTCCACTAGTACATTTTCTAAACAATTTTTGCATCATTAGATTTTCAATATTTTGAGTTTGAACAATCTATCAAATTCAGAGATCTTCATTTTGAATTTAGCAACCTAGCAAACTAAAATAAGCATATTCTTCAGCATAAATCATACTATAAAATGTATATACTCTGACACATCTTGGTGAATTAGTAATTACATCCTCCAGAGATCAGTTTTACTTCAACTCCTGATTGGCCAGGATTCTCAGGATATGCACCTGAAATTATTTAAATTTGAAATAATGTTTATTGGCAATAAACATCATAAAGAAGTGTTTAATATAAGGAAAGAGAAATATTGGGGAATGTTTCCTATTTCCCTGTAGATTAAATGCATTTTCAATTTTGTGTCTGAATATAACTATGATGTATCACATTATAATATATCCATGACACCATGCAACCCCTGATAAAATCATATTTCTAATGTTTTATAGGAATATTATGGCAAAAAGAAATTCATATATTATTGATGATCAATAGTCACAAGAAAAGGAAATAATAATTGATCAGTAACTATGAAAAAAATAAATTTGGAAGGAATTTTACAAGGAAATCAACTAAAAGAAAAAGATACATGGCACAGAGTGTTTCTCTTCACAAGCCACAATATATTGAATCCAATCATTGCATATAGGACCTGTCCCTATATTTTGTGACCATCAAAATGTGAGAAAATACAATTCAGAAATTTTAGGAAGGTAGCCAATTTAGCTTTATTTTGAAAATTCTTATAAATAGCTGTGAATTTGAAAAGAAACATTACATTGGAGAAGCTAAAAAAACCTCTGTGGATAGTCTAGGAAATGAGTTCAAAATAGAGGTGTTTTGTACCCCTGCAGGATATCAACATAATCAGAGAAATTCAGCATGGAAATATTTATTACTATAGAAGGAGAAATCACTCAAATCTATAAAGTGCATTTTGGCTTCAACAGATACAGTAACCCATAGCAATTGTTTCACAAAGCCCCTGCAGAACATTATTTGTTTATTTACCTATTTTAACCAATTTCATGTTAACAATTCCTAATCCAGAATAAGTCAGAACCTTGCATAGGTTAAGAAGCTCGGGGACATCTAGGTAATAGTGGCTCAAAAAATAAGTCTCAGGGGGAGGCAAGATGTCATCGGTTTAGGTGGCCATTCACCATCTCTCTCACAGAGGATGGCTGATTGGGGACAGGATCCTACCAAAGTGGCCTGTTCTGGGAGCCCACCGAGTGAAAGCCTTTGGATATCAATCTGGAGGGAGCTGGACAGGTATATGGATTGCTCAAGATAAAACTGTGAGTTTTTCCTGAGCCAGAAATCATGGATGTGGACAGCTAAGCCTACCCACTGGTCAAAGGGCTACAGAGAGCCCTGACTCCTGCCAGCAACCTTGTGAAAGGGAGCATTCCCTGAGAGTGGGAGGGTTCTAGCAGAGAGTGGAGAGGGGTTTCCTTTCTGTGGGTTTCATTTCCTGGACCCCCTTGCAGCTTTTTGGAGCACACCAGCCAGCTTGAAGTGGTGCCGGGCTGAAGGGAGAGACAAATCTGTGGAGGAAGCCTGATTTACCTAGCCACCCTGGGATATGGAGGCTTGGCTCAGGAGAGGACAGAGTAAGCCAATTTTACAGTTCTGCACTAAGGAATATCAGAGTTTCAGGTCACTAGGGGGTGTCAGGCAGTGGGAAGTGTTTGATAAGTTTCCACAAGCCTATTTAGGATCCCCTTGATGGTATCAGTGGTCTAAAAGAGGCATTATTTTGGGTCCCTTAATTCTCCAAAAAAAAATAAAAGGTTACTTTTAAAATTTAACTTAGTTTACTCACTAAAATCTGCCTCAAAACCTGCAGAGAAGCCTGCAGGGTAATTGATTGATGAACACAGGAAGGCTGAGAGGATCTACAAGGACACAAGAAGGAATGCTCTTCTAACTTAGCTTTGCTTGACCACTTGCTTGGGTGTTTGTTTGGATTTTCCTTGTTTGTTTGTTTGTTTCTTGCTTTTCTTAACTTTTTCTTCCTCCCCACTTTTTAAAAAATTAGGTGCTGCTAGTTTGTTTCTTCTTTATTGTGCTTCTTCTCCCTTGATTTCCCATTTTATGTATATATTGATTTTGTCTACCAATGCTATCTATTTTTCTTCCTTCATCTTTCTATCATCTGCTTTCTGTTGTGGTTCTTACATTCCACATTTTTCATCAGACTTTAATTTCATGGGATTTGAATTCTATTCATCTATTCTGTTTTCTTTTTTTATTATTATTAACTTTTCCCTTTCATCCTCTTTCTCTCTCTCCTTTCTCACCTCTTTTGATTCCTAGGGCCCTAATCTTTTTCTTTCAAGGGAACCTAGCAAAAAGCATGGAAATACAATAAGAAGAATTAAGAGAAAATTTAACACACACACAGAACCAACAGCTAAATAAAACTCCAGAGCAGAAAGAGAAGCTGATCAGCTGAATAAATCCATAAAAATAAAATGATTACAAAAGGGCAACAAAAAATTACAAACCACACTGAGAACCAGTCCAATGAACAAAGTAAAAACCAGGAAGGGATGCAGAACATTGAATGCCTAACAAAAAATGTCCAAATATAATGGACCAACTTAATGAAGTGAAGGAAGAGATTATGAATATTGAGAAGACACTGGGAGAACATACTGAAGAAATAGTAATCATACATGAAAAAAAACAGATATGATGGTGAAAATGACACAATCCCAGAAATAAAAAAGACATTAGGATCACATAACAGCAGATTTAAACAGGCAGAAGATAGAGTCAGAGAAGTGGAAGATAGTACACCCAAAATCAAACAAATAGTAGAAGAGATAGTTAAAAATATAGAAAAAATGCAGCAGGGACTTAGGAATATAATCAACAATGCAAAATGCACAAACATATGCATTACAGGCATCCCGGAAAGAGAAGAGAAGGGAAAGGGAACAGAACGAGTGTTGAAGGAAATAATGTCTGAAAACATCCCACCTCTTTGAGGGAGATGAATGTACATGTCAAGGATGTACAGTGCACACCAAATAGTATAAATTCCAACAGGCCTACTCCAAGACATACAATTATCAAAATGTCCAATGTTCAGGACAGAGAGAAAATACTCAAGGCAGCAAGAAAAAAGAGAACCATCATATACAAGAAGATTAAGTGCTGATTTCTCATCTGAAACCATGGAGGCAAGAAGACAATGATATGACACGGTCAACGTATTAAAAGAAAAAAATCTTCCAGACACGAATTTTATATCTAGCAAATATGGCATTAAAAAACGATGGAGAGTTCAAAATATTCAAACATAAATAGAAATTAAGAGAATATGCCAATAAGAAACCTGAAATTCAAGAAATACAAAAGGAAATTCTATAGGTTGAAAGGAAAAAACAGGAGAGAGAGAGTTGGAGGAGAGTGTAAGAACAACTAAAAAGTCAAAAAGAAAAAGAAAAAAAAACATATGACATACATAAACCCTAAAAAAAATATGGCTCATTAAGAAATTCATTGAGAGGAACAATACTGAATGTTAATAGACTAAACACACCAGTCAAGAGACACAGATTGCCAGAATGGATGAGGAAATATGATCTATCTATATGCTGTCTACAAGAAACACACCTTAGACACAGGGTTTCAAGGAGGCTGAAAGTGAATGGTGGGAAAACAATTTTAAAAGCAAACAACAACCAAAAAAGGGCAGGAATATCTATCCTAATATCATTCAAAATAGAGCTTAAATGCAAAACTATTTTAAGAGACAAAGATGGACACTATATATTAGTAAAAGTGGTAATCTTTCAAGAAGAAAGAACAATCATAAACATTTATGCACCTAATCAGGGTGCCTTAAAATATATTAGGAAAACACTGTAAAGACTAAGTGGAGACATAAATGCCTCTACAATTATAATGGGGGGACTTTAATACAATATTATCACCATTAGAAAGAACATCTAGACAGAGAATCAATAAAGAATAAAGAAACAAAATACTCTGAATAATACATTAGAGGACCTGGGCCTAATAGACATATACAGAACAAATACAGCAGGATATATATTCTTCTCGAGTACACATGAATCATACTCCAAAATAGACCACATGCTAGGCCACAGAACAACTCTCAATGAATTCAGAAAGATTGAGATTATACAAAGTAATTTCTCTGACCCCAAGGAATTGAAATTGGAAATCACTAAGGACCAGAGAACCACATTAGGGACAAAGATATAGAAGTTAAACAAAACACTTTTAGACAAACAGTGGGTCAAGGAGGAAATCTCAAAGTAAATAAGTAAATGACTTGAAACAAATGAAAATGATGACACAACATACCAAAACCTGTGGGGTGCAGCCAAGGTTGTACCAAGATGGAAATTGATAGCCATAAATGCATATATTTAAAAAAAGATAAACAGCTAAAATTGAAGACCTAACTGCAGTCCTGTAGGTACTGGAAAAACAACTGCAAACTAACCCCAAAAGTAGAAAGAAAGAAATAACACAGATTAGAGGATAACTAAATGAAATAGAATATAATAAAGCACTAAAAGTAAACAAAACTATAAGCTGGTTCTTCAAGAAGATTAATAAAATTTACAAACCCTTTGCCAGAATGAGAAAGAAAAAGAGAGAGCAGATGCAAATACACAAAATAAAGAATGAAGAACTGGATATCACTACTGATCCTACAGAAATAAAGAGCTTCCAAAGATGATACTTTGAAAAATTATATGCCAACAAGAATGGTAATCTAGAAGAAATGGACAAATTCCTAGAAAATCACAAGCAGCCTACACTGATGAAAGAAGAAATTGATGAACTCAACAGTCCAATTACAAGTAAAGAGGTAGACTCAGTGACCAAAACTCTCAACTAAGAAGAGCCCAGAACGAGATGGCTTTACAGGTGAATTCTACCAAACATTCTGGAAAGAGGTAATGCCAGTACTGCCTCAGCTCTTCCAAAAAATAGAATGAGAAGGTACATTGCCTAACTCATTCTATGATGCCAACATTACCCTATTACCAAAGCTAAACAATGATACCAGAAGAAAGGAAAACTACACAGCATTTTCTCTAATGAACCTATATGTTAAAATCCTCCACAAAATACTTGCTAATCACATTAAAAAACATATCAAAAAGTATACCCCATGACCAAATGGGTTTCATTCTGGATATGAAAGAATGGTTCAACATAAGAAAATTGATCACTGTAATACACCACAGAAACAGGTGAAAAGAAAAAAAAACACATGATCCTCACTATAGATAGAAAAAGCATTCAACAAAATACAGCACCCTTTCTTAGAAAGAAACTTTCTGAACATGATAAAGGGTATATATGAAAAACACAAAGCTAATGTCATCTTCAATTGTGAAAACCTAAAAGCCTTCCCTCTGAGATTGGGAACAAGACAAGAATGCCCATTCTAACCACTCTTATTTAACATTGTCTTAGAAGTTAATCTACAGATTTAATTCAATCCCAATAAAAATCAACACTATTTTTTAATGAATTGGAAAAACTAACTACAAAATTTATTTGGAAGTGTAAGAGGCCCCAAATTGCCAAAGACATATTGAAAAAGAAAAATGAAGTTGGAGGTATCACACTACCTGCCTTTCAAACATACTACAAACCTCCAGCGTTCGAAAGTCCATGGTATTAGCACAAGGAAAGACATACTGACAAATGGAATTGATTTGAGAGTTCTGATATAAATCCTTGCATATACAGTCAACTGCTATTCAAAAAGGCCACCAAGCTCACTCAGTTGGGAGAGAACTGGAGAACTGGAGAACTTGGAGAAATGGATATCCATATCCAAAAGAATGAGAAAGGAACACTGTCTCACATCTTATACAAAAACTAATTCAAGGTGGATCAAAGATCTCAATATAAGACCAAGACATGAAAACCTTGGGAGATAATGTTGGGAAGCATCTACTGGAACTTGTAATGGAAATGATTTCATGAACTTCACACGAAAAGCATGAGCAACAAAAGAAAAAATAGATAAATGGGATCTCCTCAAAATTAAAAACCTTTGCACCTTGAAGGACATTATCAAGAAAATAAAAATCAGCCTACCCAATGGGAGAATATATTTGGCAACCATATATCTGAAAGGAGCCTAATATCCTGCATATATAAAGAAATCCTACACCTTAAAAATAAAAAGACAAAGAACACATTTTAAAAAGGGGCAAGTGACCTGAAAAGACGCTACCCAATGAACAAATACAAATGGCTAAAAAAGCACCTGAAAAAATGCTTGGCATCGCGAGCTATTACTGAAATGTAAATCAAAACTGCAATGAGATACCATCTTACACCCATTAGAATGGCAGCTATTAAAAAAAAGCTGCAGACTATAAGCGTTGCAGTGGATGTGGAGGAATGGGAACACTCATCCACTGCTGGTGGGGTTGTGGATTGAATCTTGAAGACCTTATGTTTAATGAAGCAAGACAGGCATTGATGGATGAACAGTACATAATCTCACTGTTATGATTTAAGGAAATTGAGCAGTCTCAGAGAACTATTGTCTGAATGATAGGTTTACAATAAAGAGAAAGAAGAGAAATTTGTGAGCCATCACCCATATGGACATAATCTATAGTAAAGTATTAGAGTGTGGTTGAGTATTAAAGGGATAGGACATTCAGGTAGTGATATTATTTGGTTTGGTGGTGCAGGGTTGAAAGGTAGTTAGATTGGGAAGGGTGGGATAGAATACCCAGGATACTGGGGGAGATATGGGAGAGGGACCAGGTGAACACTTGAGATTTGTGGGTATGAGGTTCAAAGTACAGAGGTGGGAATGTTCTTATGGCAATATGACAAGGAAGTGTCACTGGATTAGGGTGTTGGTTGGAGGAGAGCATTCGGGATATGGCACACCTGGAGCAGGCTTCTAGGGTGCGTGTGAGTGTTCATCCTGTTATAATGTGTGGTTTCATTGGTTGGAGACCCACATAATGAGTGGGAAGGAAATGGACTCCCATCTTTGAGAGGACCAATTCACTCAGAAATAGACAGGCCGGCCTCTCTTAAGAGCAAGGTCAGTTCCTAATAGGGGAGGACAAACCAATGTGTCAAGACCTCTTGTTGAAAAAAAAAAGACCTCTTGTTGCATTTAACTATGAATTTGTAATCAAATGAGTCAAACAAGGGGGTCGTTTTGGGCCCTGGGGGGAGGGGGAGGAAAGAATAGAATAGATCAAACAGGGGGTATTTAGAGGTCAGTGGAACTGTTTTTCATTACCTTACAGTGACAGACAAAGGACATGGTAAATATCATCAAAATTTATAGAAGTGTATGGTCTAAAATCTAAAACATACTGGAAACCATTGACAATGTTTAGTAGCTATGTTTCACCATCTGTATATCAGTTACAACAATGCTACAATCAAGATACAAAAAGGTCTTAACATAGGGTGAGGAAAGGGGGAGGAGTTTGGATATATGAGAGTCTCTTGTATTCTTTGTGTGACTTTCCTGTAACTTAAAACTTCTTTGAAAATTAATGAAAAAGAGTGAGACACTGGGGAGTGAGGGAGGAAGGTGCCATGGTACAGACTGGACACCAGATATTGCAGTGATAAAAGACAAAATGCCAAAAATTTTTTTAAAAAATATTTTTCCAATTTTTAATATCACAATTTTTAATTTTTATTTTATTTTTAGTTTTTTTAAGATTTTGTGTATTTTATGTCTTATATTTAAACTTATCATTATTTCTTTTTCCTATTAATTGTATTTGGCTATTGTATTGGCTTCATCTTTAAAGAAGCTTTGGATCACAGAAGGGTTACAACTGGGGTAGGAGAGAATCATTGGTGGGGGTATCAGGGATGTGGGGTGCATGGGAGGAAGTTCACCTTAACATACATACAAGGTATATAAAATAGTTCAAATATTCACGGGGCATGGTCACACTGGGTGGAGAGTCACTCAATAAATGAGAGAATACTGAATTCTCATCCTTGAGACCTCTGCCACATTCTCCATGGGAGCAGAAACAGTCGGTGAAGTGCAGGGGAACTGTCTGGCAAAGGAGGATGATCTGCTGATGAGCCCTTGTTATTGATGACTAACCTTATAAGTCTTTGCTTTTGAAATTGAAACTTAGCATATTGTTATGAGGTGCCTAAGGGTTGCCTCCTGAGAGCCCCCTTGTTGCTCAAATGTGGCCTCTCTCTAAGCTAAACTCAGTATATGAAGGCAATACCTTCCTGCCAGCATGGGACATAACACCTGGAGATGAGCCTCCCTGGCAACAAGTGATTACTACCAAGTGACAAATGGCAATATGATTTGAAAAAGATGTCGAATAAAAGGGGGAAAATGTAAAGACAAATGAGTTCATATGACTAAGAGACTTCAAAGTGAGTTGAGAGGTCATCCCAGAGGTAACACTTATGCACTTCTCTGTTGGACCTTATAGGCTTCCAAAGTGGATATCACCCCAAATAGATGGGCTCCTGAGGGCTCTGGTGACCCCTAGGTCTTATATCAGGGCATAAAGCTCTGAAGTTTGGTGCCTTCTCAATGGTCCCGACTTTGGAATCTATGCTCTTGAGAATGACAGATTTGGACTCAAATATGTCTTCCCTGCACATGGTCCATCTGCACCTTCTATTCAAACTTATGTGTGGTGCTGGAGTTTTTACATGTGCATCCAGAGACTGGAGTCTTTGGGCTGTCCATGTGCCAGCTGGGCCCAGATTCTCAGTGGAGCTGCAATTCCTACTCTATAGCTGCATGGACTCACCCAGGACACCTGGTGGGGAGATGATGATGGACAATGGCCATTCCAGGGAATGGAGAGAGTCTGTAGCTGCAGGCAGGATAATCCCATCCATCTTATTCATGTGATATAATTCTCCATCATTTGGAGATGTAGTGGACATCACCATCTCAGACTCCTCAGGATTGGGCAAAGAGCTATGGACTAGAGTGGACTTACTGCTGTTCTTTTATAGACATTTTGTGATTCCAAGCAATGGAAGAAATTACAGCATTTATGTGGAGCCAGCGACCACTGCACACTCTGGGGGCAGGGAAAGAGAAAAGCATTTGTAGTATAATGGCTTTTTCTGGGCTTTGGAATTATCCTGATATACATTGCAATGACAGATATAGGCCCTTTTATAACATCATATGACATGCAGAACTGTGGTGGAGAGAGGGTGGTCTACAATGGTAACTATGGTGCATGCTTAATGGCACAGCCCAAGGATATGCTGTTGCAGGTTATGTGCCACACTAATGAAGGGTGTTTATGCGGGAGGTTGTGGGAGGTGTGGGAGGTGGGGCATATGGGAATCCCTATAATTTTTGTGTAACATTTATGTAATCAGTATTTTTTAAAAAATAAAATAACATAAAAATTTTTTTAAAAAGTCTCTATGCACCCCTCCAGGATCAATACAGTTAACAAAAGTCAACTCGCAAACTTTTTTGAGTGTAGATATGAATTCAAATCTATGGAAGATAACCCATTGTAATTCTTTAAAGGAAAATTGTGGCTTCACAGAGACAGGTAATCTTAGCACTGGTTTCACAGAGGCCAAGCAGATCTTTACCTACTTTCATCATTACTCCAAATTCTCAGTCTCTGTGTTTTGTTACTTTAGGCAAAAATAACTCTGAATCATTGATCAGCTTGATGGGGCAGTTATCTATCCCTGAATGTTTTAGTTTGCCAGAAGCTGTGGAAAACAATATATCAGAAATGGATTTTACATTAGGGTCTATTGGCTTGCAAGCTTACAGTTCTGAAGCTGAGAACAGTGTCCAAATCAAGGCCTCATCAAGGGTGCTCTTCCTCTGAATACCAGGTTCAGGCAATCCTGGACTCCTCTGTCATATGGGAAGGCATGTGGGAGTGTCTGGTTGTCTCTGCCTTCTCCAGGTGCCATTACTTTCAGCTTCTGGCTGCTTCATCTGTGGCTTTCTCTCAGTTTCTTTGGGTTCTTCTCTGGGCTCCTTTGCCTTCCCTCCTGGCTTCCATGCTTTTTCCCTGTCCCTCTGTACCCATTCCATTTATAAAGGACCACAGTAAGAAGATTAAGACCCACACTGGTTCATGCCTTACTAAACTAACCTGATCAAAGCCCTTTACTGAAGTGATCAAAAGGTCCCACCTACCATAGCTACACACCCACAGGAATGGATTAGCTCTAAGAACATGTTATTTTCTCAGGTCCACAAAAGCATCAAACTACCACAGTGACAAAGCAAAGATAATGCAGAGTATGTCAAAATACATAGGAAGACCTGGGCAGATTTATCATCTTGGGATGAGAGGAAAGTCAATGGCCAATAATCCAATAAACCAATAATATTTTTATTTCATGGAAATATAGAACTGAAAAGAGGATAATGGCAGGCAAAGCACATTCAAAATATAAGACCTCAGGTTCCTTCCAACTTTGCCAATATAATTAAATAAAATTAACATAAATCATCAATTTTCAATATTTTTCTTGCTTTCTGGGATCACTTATACTCTACACTTTTTAATTTTATAATTTAAATATATAATTCTAAAGGACTTGTATTAATGTGCTTTTTATATGTTAGAAATTACCATAGTAAAAATTATAACTGATGTAAATATACCCTTACTAAAATTATTAAAACTAATAAATTCTTCTTTATGAACAAATATGTTATTTCCCAAATCCCAAATTAAGTCAGTGAGAAGAAAGTCATAATTTTGTACTTGTGAAAATTTCTTTAATCCTGGCTTAGTTGGAGACAGCTGAAAGCTCCTACCTATTGCCTCATTCATTCTGTTGAGAAATGTTGTTTTGGTTAAATTTATGAGAAAGTGTGGCCTCAGAAAGATATATTGTTAGAAAACAAAAGGAATGATTGAAAACTACTTTCAGATCATCATTAATAGTGATTTTATACTTTATTTTACACTAAAATGAAACAATTGATGATTTCTTGTAAATAATTAGGAATTTAATTCTGAAACTATATAAATGAACTTTCCGTATTCAATTACATTTAAATTCATTGATCTATTTAGCACTTTTATTTTCTTTTTATCCATGAGTGATTTTGTAATGTCATGTATTAGTCATCTGGAAAATATTTCATTGAGTGATGCTGACATTCCAAATACATATTTCATTAAACAGTACCAAAATAATTCATTTATTAATATCAATAACAATTCTATCATATAATGCTATATTTTGAGAAGCTGTCAAGTTTTGGTGGAAGACACACATTTTAAAAAATACCAATTTTCATGTGAAACACAATTTTAATCATTAGCAGTGAAAAATTTTGTGCATTGTTTTATTTTCATTCATTTTCCCTATGTGTAGTATATCTTTCCAGCTGTCCCTATACCCATACTTCACTCCTGATGTTGCTATTTGTATCCATTGTCTTTTATTCCTTATAAACTAGGTAGGAATCAATCAAGTTGGTTGACCTTTTCCTAGAAATCATTTGGCTTTAATCATTTCTGTTTTCTTTCTCTCAAGGATAGATTAATTTCAATTTCAATTTTTAGTAATAAACTTTATTTTAGGGAATTTTTAGATTTACACAAAAATTACTCTGCAAGTATAGGGACTTCCCATGAAACCTCATGGGAATGAAACTCCCCTACCATTATCATCACACATTAGTGTGGTTCATTTGTTACAATTGATGAACCAATATTGAAGCATTGCTATTAACCATGGTCTATAGTTTATATTCTGGTTTAGACTTTGTGCTTTACAGTTCTTTTTCATATATCATTGTTTTCTTTCTTTTTTTTTTTAAAGATTTATTTATTTTTATTACATATCTCCCCTTCCCCCCCATTGCGGCAACATGCTGAGACTTGGTCACTGCGCAGGCGTGGCTTTCCCCGCTTGTGGGCGGCTTCTGCTTCTATTCACGGCCAGTTCTTGCTTCAGTTCATGGGTGGCTGGCTGCGCTCCATTCGTGGGCGACCTGACCTGCCCGTGGCGGCTTTTGCCCTGTCCGTGGCAGCTTTTTGGCCTGCCCACGGCGGCTCTGGCCTCCCCATGGTGGCTTGCCATTCTCAAGGTGGTCTGCCCGCTAGGAGAGGTCCCCGGGAACTGGACCCAGGGCCTCCCATGTGGTATGCCGGTGCCCTATCCACTGGGCTATCGGGCTGGCCCCTGATTTCTAATCATTCTTCTTTACTTGTGTCTTTCTAATTACTGGTGGGTTATTTTGATCTTCTTTTTCCAGTTTTCTAGAGTAGGAATTGTAGGTCATTTGTCTTTAGACCCTTTTCTTTTTCTAGGATAAGCACTTACAATTTTAAACTTCTGTGGCTGATTTTTATATATCATTAGCCCTATATGTTGTATTTTCACTATCATTCAAACTCAACATATTTTGAAATTTTCCTTGTTATTTCATTTGGTTCACAAATTGTTTAAATGTATGATGTGCAATTTCCAAAATGTTTGTTGTTAATCTAATTAATTCATTTGTGGCCAGGGATCAGACACTATATAATTAAGTACTGTATATTAATTTGGATTTGTTTACTGGCTTGGTATGTCATCCATGTTGTTATATCTTCAAAGAAAATGCTAATTGAACCCATAATTATATGCTACCATACACCACAGAATTTTTTTTTTAATAAACATGCTCTTCAACACCAAATGATTTTGAGGATTTTGCTCAACCTAATACCTCATCTATTTCAGGGGCAAATATTTCTTTAAAATTGTTACAACATTCAGCAAAACAGTTAAGAAATTTATTACTAAATTATAGTTTTCCTATCCTATGAAAAATTGAGTCCAGTCATAATGATATACCTATGAGAACAGAAAGCATGCAACAATAAGAAATTTGTACAAGTCATAAACCCAAAACTTCTCTAATAAAGAAAAAAAAAGAAATATGTAAAAGTATATTCATAGCAGACTTATTCAATATAACTAAAATGACATTGGTAATGTGAAATAAAGGAAATTATTAAATAATTATGAAATATTTATAAAATACAATATTACTTAATTAAAAAGGAAATATTAAGTGAATGAATCTCTATAACATTAGTTGAGTTTAAAGAGAGACTTAAAAAGGAAGTTGAATATAGTCATGACACGTGACCCAGAAATACCATACTAAAAATACCCTACCCGGAAGAACTGAGAGCAGTGACATGAATAGACATCTGGACACTTAAGTCCATAGTGGCATTATTCATGACAGCCAAAATTTGGAGACAACCTAGGTGTCCATCAACTTATGAATAGACAAACAAATTGTGGGGTATATACATGATGGAATATTATGCAGGAGTAAGAAATAATGAAGTGGTGAAGCATATGACAACATGGATGAACTTCGAAGACAATATGTTGAGTAAAGCAAGCCAGATGCAAATGGACAAATAGTGTATGGTTGCACTATTATGAACTAAATATATATATATATATATAAACTCATGGAAATAATAATTAAAATACAGGCCACCAAAAATAGAATGAAGGTAGAGAATGGAAAGCTTATGGTTAATCTGTGAAGAATTGGTGAAAATATTGTTTGTAAATCTTTGGAAATGAAATGAAATTATGAGAACACATCATGTTATTTGTGACTAGCAGAGCTGCTATATGGGTATGACAGTGGTTTAAAGGGAAAGCCTAAGGACATTTATATTACTAGAAGGAAAGCTAAAAAAATGTAACTTGGGGATGTATAGCATAATGAAACATCATATAAAATATCAATCTGGGTGATGTTGCATATATGAATTTTTTTTACTATATATATATATACAAATATACTAGAGAGAAGAAAACAGAATAGCAGCTATGTATGGAAGGGGAAGAAGCATAGAAAGATTGATAAGGGATAGGTTTTTTGTTTGGTTAGTTGTTTTTTTTTAATGTTTTTTAGTATTGTGATTGTTGCTGGTATAACAAAGATGCTCTAAGAATGATTGAGGTGATGAATGCACACCTATGTGACTGTTCAAATCTTTTATTGTACAATTTGGATGGATTTATGATTTATTAACATGTATCAATAAAATAGATTTTTTAGAAAATGAACCTTAAAAAAAAGTAAATGCTGTCACCACTATTTTTCAAGATTTTGCTAGAAGTTCTAGCTAGAAAAATTAGACAAGACAAAGAAATAAAAGGTACCCAAATAGGAAATGAATAAGTAAAACTTTTGCTATACAAAGATGACATGATCCTATAAATTGAAAATTCCTCAAATCCAAAACATAGCTGCTAGAAATAATAGACAAGTTATGATATGTGAAAGGAGACAAGATTAATATGGAAAATGCAGTAGCATTTCTATATACTACTGGTGAGAAATTTGAGGAGGAAATTCCATTTATGCTAGTGACTAAAATAATAAAATATTTTGAAATAAACTTAACTGAGGACATGAAGGACCTGCATTCATAAAAATTTAAAAAAACATTGCTAAAAGAAACCAAAGAAGACCTGAATACATGGAAGGATATTCTATGTTCCTGTATTGGAAAACTAAATTTTGTTAAGAAATTAATTCTCTCCAAACTGATTTACAGATTCAAGGCAATCCCAACCAAAATCTGAACAACCATTTTTGGAAATATGGAAAAGCCATTTTCAAATTTATTTGGAAGGGAAGTGGCCCCCAAAACCCAAAAATGTCTTAAGAAACAATGAAGTTAGAGGACTTACACATCCTAACTTTAAAAAATATTACTTAGGTAGAGTAGTAAATACAGCATGTTACTGGCATAAATATAGACTTAATGACCAATGGAACCAAATTGAGAACTCAGAAATAGACCCTCACATATACCGTCAAGGGATTTTTTTTTTGTTACTTATCACCCCTTTTCTGCTTGTTCTTGCTGTGTTCATTTTTGCATTCTTCTATGTCTGCTTGTCTCCCCCCTGTTTGTGGTGACCTGCCCAGTCAGCTCAGCACATGGTGGCCTTGCCTGCTCATGGGTGGCTTGTCCTGCCCACAGGCAGTTTTGCCCTGCCCACAGGCAGCTTTGCCCT
The DNA here is from genome assembly GCA_004027955.1 of Chaetophractus vellerosus. Lineage (NCBI taxonomy): Eukaryota > Metazoa > Chordata > Mammalia > Cingulata > Chlamyphoridae > Chaetophractus > Chaetophractus vellerosus. The sequence goes on along the minus strand of PVKH010005805.1, from coordinate 6,190 downwards.
GCTCATGGGCAGCTTTTGCCCTCCTCTCAGGTGGCTTGCCCTGCCCATGGTGGCTTTTGCCCCACCCATGATGGTTTTGCCCCACCCATGGTGGCTACCCATCTCAAGGAGGTCTGCCTGTTCAAAGAGGCCCTGAGAACTGAATGGGGCCTCCCATGTGGTGAACTGACACCCTATCCACTGGGATACAACTGGTCTAGTCAACATAAGGTCTTCAAGATTCATCCATGTTATCCCATGTGTTAGCACTTTGTTCCTTCTTACTGCTGAGTAGTATTCCATTGTATGCATGTACTACATTTTGTTTATCCATTCATCTGTTGCCGGGCACCTGGATTTAATCCAAATTTTGGCAATTGAGAACAATGCTGCTATGGTGTACATATATCTGTTAATACTTCTAGGTATATACCCAGCAGTGGAATTGCTGGATCATATGGAAGATCTATATTTGGTTTGTTGAGGAGCCACCATAATTTCCTCCACAGTGGCTGTACCAATCCACAATCCAACCAGCAGTGGATGAGGGTACCTGTTCCTCCACATCCTCTCCAACATTTATAGTCTGCAGTTTTTTTTAATAGCTGCTCTCTAGCGGGTGTAAGATAGTATCTCATTGTAGTTCTGATTTGCATTGCTCTTATAGCTCAAGATACCGAGCATTTTGTCATGTGCCTTTTTAGCCATTTGTATTTCTTCCTTGAAGAACTGTCTTTTCAGGTCACTTGCCCATTTCTTAAATGGGTTGTTAGTGTTTTTATTTTTGAGGTGTAGGATTTCTTTATATATGCAAGATATGAGGCTCCTATCAGATATATGGTTGCCAAATATTTTCTTCCATTGGGTAGGCTGCCTTTTTATTTTCTTGAAAACATTCCTTGAGGTGCTAAAGGTTTTATTTTGAGAAGATCCCATTTATCTATTTTATTCTTTTGCTGCTTGTGCTTTAGGTGTGAAGTCCATGAAAACATTTCCTATTACAAGGTCCTGTAGATGCCTCCCTACATTATCCCCCAAGGTTTTTATGGTCTTGGCTCTCATATTTAGATCTTTGATCCACCTTGAGTTAATTTACATATAGGGTGTGAGATGGTGTTAATCTCTCTTTCTCTTGCATATGGATATGCAGTTCTCCATGCACCACTTGTTGAAGAGGGCATTCTCTCCCCACTGAGTGGGCTTGGTGGCTTTGTCAAATATCAGGTGACTGTATATGTGAGGATCTATATCAGAACTCTCAATTCGGTTCCACTGGTCAGTGTGTCTCTCCTTGTACCAATACCATGCATTATGCACCACTGTAGCTTTGTAGTATGTTTTGAAGTCAGGTAGAGTGATACCTCCAACTTCAGTTTTCTTTTTCAATTTGTGTTTGGCAATTTGGGATTCTTACCTTTCCAAATAAATTTTGTAGTTAGTTTTTCCAATTCTTTAAAAAATACAGTGTTAATTTTTATTGGGATTGCTATAAATCTGTAGATTAGCTTTGGTAAGTTAGACATCTTGATGATATTTAGTATTCCTATCCATGAACAGGGATTATTCTTCCATTTATTTAAGTCTTCTTTGATTTCCTTCAACACTGTTGTGTAGTTTTCCACATATAAGTCCTTTACATCTTTAGTTAAATTTATTGCTAGGTATTTGATTCTTTTTGTTACTATTGTAAATGGTATTTTTTTTCTTGATTTCCTCCTCAGATTGTTCATTGTTAGTTTACAGAAATGCTACTGATTTATCAGCATTGATCTTATAGCCTGCAACGTCACTGAACTCCTTCATAAGTTTTAGCAGCTTAGTTGTAGATTTCTTAGGAATTTTTAAGTATAGGATCACGTCGTCTCCAAATAATGAAATTTTTACTTCTTACTTTCCAATTGGGAAGCGTTTTATATCTTTTTCTTGTGTCAGTGTCCGAGCAAGTACTTCTAGGACAATGTTAAAAAAGAGTGGTGATAGTGGACTTCCTTGTTTTGTTCCTGATCTCAGAGGAAAGGCTCTTTGGATTTCCCCATTGAGGATTATGTTAGCTTTGGATTTTTCATAAATAGGTTTTATCATGTTCAGAATGTTTCCTTCTATTGCTATCTTTTGCAGAGTTTTTATTAGAAAATGGTGCTGTATTTTGCCGAAAGCTTTTTCTGTATCTAAAGAGATGACTATGTGATTTTTTTTTAAATTTGTTTTTGTGGTGTATTACATTGATTTTCTTAAGTTGAACCATCCTTGCATATTCGGTATAAAACCCACTTGGTCATGGTATATAATGCTTTTGATATGTTGTTGAATGGGATTAGCAAGTATTTTGTTGAGGATTTTAGTGTCTAGGTTCATTAGAGAGATTGGTCTGTAATATTCCTTACTTTTGGTATATTTGTTTGGCTTCTGTGTTAGGGTATTGCTGGCTTCATAGAATGAGTTAGGGAGTGTTCCTTTTTTTCTATTGTTTGGAAGAGCTTAAGCAGGATTGGTGTTAGCTTTTTCTGGAATGTTTGGTAGAACTTCAGCTGTGAAGAAATCAGGTCCTGGGCTCTTCTTAGTTGGGTGGTATTTGATGACTGAATCTATATCTTTATTTGTATTTGGACTGTTGAGTTCATCAATTTGTTCTTTTGTCCGTGTAGGCTGCTTGTGAGTTTCTAGGAATTTGTCCATTTTTCTAAATTATCATCCATGTTAGCATATATTTTTTCAATGTATCCTCTTATGATGTTCTTTATTTCAGTGGGGTCAGTAGTAATATCTTTTTCTTCATTTCTTTTTTTGTGTATTTGCATTTGCTCTCCCTTTTTTGTTAGTCTGCTAAGGGTTTGTCAATTTTATTTATCTTCGCAAAGAATCAGCTTCTGCCTTTGATTATTTTTTTCTAATGCTTTCTTATTTCTATTTCATTTAGCTCTACTTTGATCTTTGTTATTTCTTTTTTTTCTGCTTCCTTTAAGGTTAGTTTGTTGTTGTTTTCCAATCCTTTCATTTGTGCAGTTAATACTTCAATTTTAGCTCTTTCTTCTTTTTAATATATGCATTTAGAGCTATAAATTTCCCTCTCAGTCCTCCTTTTCACCATTAGAATCTTCTTTTAGTTTTTCTTGAAGTGCAGGTTTCTTGTTGGCATATTCCCTTAATTTCTGTTTATCTGTGAATAATTTGAACTCTGTCAGTTATGAATGTCAGCTTTCCTGAATAGAGAATTTGTGTTTGGAAATTTTTTTCTTTTATTATTTGGCTATGTCATACCACTGTCTTCTTGCCTCCATGGTTTCTGCTAAGAAGTCAGCACTCAATCTTATTGTGTTTCCTTTTTTGTGATGGTTCTCTTTTGTCTTGTTGCCTTGAGTGTTTTCTATTTGTCTTGAGTATTGTACATTTTGACAAATATGGGGTTGGCCTGTTGGGATTTATACTGTTTGGTGTGCTCTGTGCTTCCTGGATATGTGCATCCATCTCCCTCATTAGGGTTGGGAAGTTTCCAGCCATTATTTCCTTCAAAACTCCTTCTGTTCCTTTTCCCTTCTCTTCTCCTTCTGGGACACCTATAATGCATATGCTTGTGCATTTTGTGTTAACGGTTAAATTCCTCAGTCCCAGCTGGATTTTTTCTATCTTTTTACCTATCTTTTCTATTATCTGTTTGATATCAGATGTACTGTTTTCCAAATCACTAATTCTTTCTTCTGACTTTTCAAATCTACTGTTATATGAATCTGTCATCTTTTTGATTTCTTGGATTGTGCTATTCATTGACATCATATCCATTATCTTTTTTATGCATGTTTACAATTTCTTCAGTATGTGCTGCCATGTCTTCTTAATATCCTTAATCTTTTCCTTCCTTTCCAGAATTTGGTCCATGATTAGTTGTTCTATGTTCTGCTTCTCTTTCTGATTTTTGATTTGTTCTTTGGAGTGGTCCGTGTCTTCCCTTTTCTCAGTATGCCCTCTGGTCATCATTTTATCCTGATGGGTTTGTTCAGTTGATTAGCTTCTCTCTCTCTGCTCTAGAGTTTTATTTTGCTTGTAGTTCTGTGTGTGTGTTAAGATTTCTCATTGATACTTTCTTCCCCTTGTTGTATTTCCTTGCTTTTTTCTATGTTCATTTGACAGAAGAAGATTAGGGCTAGAGCAATCAAAAGGGGTGAGAAAAAGGAAGGGATAATAGTAATATTGATAAAAGTTGGAAGAGGAGCAATATCAGATTTAGTAAATTGAATATTTAACTCATGTACTTAGTGTAGAGTGATAGGGGAAAATTAGGAGTGTCTACAATGGAATGGCTAATCAAATAGAGAAAAAATATATAGAGTATTTTATATGACCAGATTGATGAGAGAGATAACTAATAATGAAAGAAAAATCCTAATATAAAAAGAATGGAATAAAAAAGAACAGAATAGACAAGATAGAAGTTAACAACAGTGAAATTGGGAGCAAATGAAAAAAAGGTGGAATGTAAGAACCACAACAGAAAGCTGAATTAGAGAGATGAAGGAAGGAGAGGAGATAGTGTTGGTAGACAAAATCACTGTACACAGAGAATGGAAATTCAAAGATAAAGAAGACCAGCAAAGAAGAAAAAAGCTATTAGCACCTAATTTAAACAAACAAACAAAAAGCATCAACATCAAGGAAGAGAGAGTAGAGATAAGAAAAACACAAGCATGCAATTAAATCTTCAGGTAAAACAGCATTCCCTTTGGGCACTTGTGGAGACTCTCAGCCTCTGTTCATTAATCAATTGCCTTGCAGCCTTCTCTCTGCAGACTTTGAGGCAGAATTTAGCAGTTAAAGCAAGTCAATATGTTTCTCTTTATTTTTTCATGTAATAAGGGTCCTTAAAGAACTCCTCTTCTAGATTAACCCCTCCTGTGAGTGGACCCCTAATAGGCTCTTGGAAACTTATCTATTATTTCCCACTGCCTGACTCCTCTGGGAAGCTGAGACTCCGTTACTCAGCCTGGATCTGTAAAATGGCTGGAACCACCCTTTGCCAACCCTTTCTTCTGCGTCACAAGTAAGCAGATTTGCCACTCCCCTCAGCCCAGCACCACTTCCAGCCTGCTAATTTTTTCCCATAAACTGCTAAGGGTTCTGGTAACCAATCTCTCAAAAAAGAAACACTTCTCCACCCCCTGTCAGACCTTCCCACACTCGTGGTTCCTCCCCCTCACAGGTCTACTGGTGAGGTTTCAAATGACCAGTCCCCCTCCATGAGAATGGGAACCTGATACCTGTATTTCTGGCTGGGGCATAAAGAACTCACAACTTTATGCTGCACAGTTCAAACCACACACCAGTTGCCTCCATGCCAAGGCAGTTAATATTTCTGTGCCCCAGCCTCCCTGCAAAGACCATGCTTTCAGGCTCCCATCCTTAAGAAGCTGTCTCCTGCTTCAGAGCCGGTGAGTGCACACCTAAACCGACACCATCTTCCACTCCATCCCCTCACTTGTGGTCAGTAGAAGGATTTAAAAGGCCAGAATCATGGAAAGAGATGAAAGGGAAAAAAAGAGAAAAAGAAAAAAGTAAAAAAAGAAAGAAAACAGATGAAAAAGGAGAGAGAAATAAAAAGAAGAAGAATTGAAGACCAAATATAAGTGTTGGAAGGAAAGAATAACAACAGAAAATAGAAGAAAGAAAGATGAAGGAAAGAAATGATATAGCACAGGTAGGCAATATCAATAAATGGAATAAAGGGAAATGAAGGGGAAACACAACAGACAAGAAAGAAGACAGCAGTATGTATTTTTTTTAAAAAAAGGAGAAAGAAAAAATAAGAGAACAAACAAACAAAACAAGAAAAAGAGCCTTCCCTCTTAGGCCCCTAAGGATCTTCTCCCCTTTCTGTAGTTGTATAGTGTGTTGGTGGGTGGAGAACCTGCATGGTGGGGGGGGGAGGGACATGTACTTCTTATTTTTGTAGGTCTGTTTCATTCAGAAATATGGGGGGAAACATGGGAGAAGGGATGTTTCCCAGTGGGAATGAACAAGTGAGCCAGGACACTCTGTGGCATGAATCTGTGACTCTTTTCATCTGAAGAGTTGAAACAAGGGGACATTGTGGGCCCTGGGGTGGAGGGGAGGGATTGGGAGGTTTGAATGAGGGGCTTGGTGGCCCGTGGAAGTGTTTTCCATTGCCTTGCAGTGGTGGACATGGGACAGGGTGAAAGTCATCAAAATTTATAAAAGTATA
>PVKH010005804.1:0-21697 GCA_004027955.1 Chaetophractus vellerosus | reverse complement strand
ATTGCATCTGCATCAATCAGCAAGATTGGATCAAGAATGGATGACGCTGTTATCCATTCAGTTGACTGCTTATAAAAGGGAACTGATTTCAACATTCGGAGAGAATTTCCCAGCTCGTCGTTTGACAGCGAACTTCTCCCAGGAACTCATCGAGGACCCTTCATCAGTCTTTCATTGGAGCCCCTGGCTTGCAGCCTGCTGGCGGAACCTGAACTTGTGTATCCCCACGGTCACGTGAGAGACTCTTATAAAATCTTATATTTTTAACAGAGATCTCGTGTTGATTCTGTTTCCCGAGAGAACCCTGACTAGAACACCTCCTAAACTGTGAGATTATATATTGCTGTTGTTTCAATCAACCAATCAGTGATATTTTCCGTAGCAGCCATGGCAAACTAAGACACTCAAGAAGAGCCAAATTTTAGGACACCTCAATTTACAAGGAATGTCCCTTTATCAGGTGAGTGTTTAGAGAAGGAGCAAATGGGATAGCAAGAATTTGTTAGACTAATAAATTGGTGTTGCATATTTCCATGGTGTCGTCCAAAGATGGAGTATATTTAAATAATTTTTACTTTTATTTTATAAAGATTTCAAAGATTAAATTATTAATAGAATATATTGTAATATGCTATTTTTCAGACACATGCAAGGCATCTCCCTTCCACCTGGAAATAAGAGTTGTGATACCTTTTTAAAGTTAGCCTGGAAGTAGGAATCACAATTGATTTTTAAAAAATATATAACTACTTTACACACATAAAAGAAATAAAGTTTGTAGTCTTCTTCATCCCTGCATGCACCTTTAAAACCTGAAGCATGCAGATGTCAAATTTGGGTTAATCTATTTTAAGTAATGTAATACATGTTAATTAAAAATATTTGGTTAAAGTATAAAAGCATAAATCAGAATATTATAAAATCTTCTATCAGACCACTCAAAGGTAATTTCAATTAACATTTTGAAGTGTATTTTCAATCATTCATTCATGAATTCAAAACTATTTATAGAACACCTACAATGTACATGCATTTTCTGAGTCAACAGGATATATTCTTGCTCCCAAAAAGATTACAGGTTAGTGAGATATTCAAGCACATCAACAGTCAATGCAATACAGTTTGGTGAGTGTTTGGATAGAAGTGCAGCAAGGGTTGGGTGAGTATACAGTGATATCCTAACCCAGATTTTCTGATCAGAAAAGGCTTCCTAGATCAAGTGATGACAATACTATGAGGGTCGGGTTAAGGAAGAGGATAAATGATTTGAGACAAAGAGAATAAGATGTGTACAGAGGTCTAGAGATGAAAGAGAGCATAGCATAGTGTTCAAGTAACTTAAAAAAGCTCAGTTTCTAAAAGAATGTTTTCTAGAAGTGAAATAGAAATGACACTAGAGATATAAATATGAGAAAATTCACAAAAGACTTTTGATGAGTACTTTTGGCTTCATGATAATAGCAATGGGAAGCATGGAAGATTTCTAAATAGGCACATAAGCATGAGCAGATTTGCATTTATGGAAGGTTGTGTTGGTAGGGGTAAAATTGTAGCAAATGGAACATGTTCTAGACTAGACTACTAGACTGCTAAAAGCAATATGCCAGAAATGGGTTGGTTTTTATAATGGGGATTTATAAGTTTACAAGATTACAGTTCTTAGAGTTGAGGCTGAGAAAATGTCCAAATCAAGTCATCATCAAAGTGATTTCTTCTTCCTAAAAATTGGCTGGCAGTGATCCTGGACTCTTCTGTCACATGGCAAGGCACATGGCAGTGTCTGCTGGTCTCTCCCTCCTCTTCCTGGTTTCATTGCTTCCAGCTTTTTCTTCTGTACCTCTCTCTCTGAATTACATCCTCTTATAAAGGACTCCAGTAAGAGGATTAAGCCCCACCCTGGGCCATGTCTTAATGGAAGTAACCTAATCAAAAGGCACTACTTACTATAGGTTTATACCTACTGGAATGGATTAGCTTTAATAATCTGGTTTTATGGGGTCTGTATAGCTTCAACCCATCATGGAAAGCTTAGAAAGTTGTAAAAGAAATTAAAGTAGAGACAATGATGGCCTGAATTAGGTTGGTTAGAGTGGGGATAGAAAGAAGTGGATGGATAGGAGAGCTTTCTTCATGGTTTAGAGAGAAACTGTTGTTATTGAGATGAAGAGAAAAGAGAGGCATAAATTAAGAATGAAGACAAGGTTTCGGGTTTGAGGAAATGGGTAAATGAAAATGAAGTCACCATTGGCTGAGATAAGTGACCCAGTGAGAAGATCAGATTTGATGAGTAAGATGATCAGTTAAATTTTAAGAGATGTGGAGCTTGAGGTGTATTATTCAGGTAAAAATATCAAGCATGCAGTTGGAAATATGGATCTGATGCTCAGAGGATGTAAGCATTAGTATTATCTTCATCAACATATCTTTTATTGGGATTATTCAGGGAAAGTGAGCCATAACCCAGCCCTGGTCATAACCCATGCTTTCAGCAGGACAGATTAACATGATGCTAAAATGAAAATTTAGAGACATTCATTCATATATCTTATACATATTTACTGAAAATCTTTAAGCTGAGCATTTTTTAGGTGTTTGAGAAATATCAGTCAACAAAACAGTCAAAGATTTCAGCTCTTAATTGTAGATTTGTGGAAATCAAGGTGGGTGGGGCAGAGAGCCTGAAAAGCTGTACATATTTTAAGTTTTTAAACTACGTAGTAACTTTTTAGAAAAGATACTTAGATTACATAAATGATACATTAAAAATATAGGGGATTCCCATATGCCCCACTCCCTACCCCTCCCACACTTTCCCACATTGATAACATCCTTCATTAGTGTGGTACATTTATTACAATTGATGAAAACATTTTGGAGCATTGTCACTTCTTTTTAATAAATATTCCATTTTTACTTATTGAACAATGTGAGATCTATCCAGATCTGGTGTTTCCACAGAAAGAGAATGATGAGATACTCCTTTGGTACCTTTGCTCTCCTCCTAGATTAGGCTAGAAACTTCTCTCAAATCAACTTTGAGGGTTCATTGACATTAATTTAAATAACTTCTGAAAAGTTTGGGTCCAGGGCAATGGTGCTCTCAGACAGAAATTTTATTCTTTGTATGTGCCATCTCTCTGTTCAGAACAGAATCTGCTGGGGAGCATTTGTTCGTCTGTTCATTGACTTGGCTCACACTGCAGAACACACTGTAACTGTGTCCATAGAAGCCTCCTTGTCCGTCTGCTCTCTATAAACACTGGCCTACCTCCTGTTACTGTTTTCACCACTGCTTATCTTTAATGGCAAAGCTGATCCAAGAGAAATGCCTTCCATCTATCTCACAGCCTCTCCTTATATGCCCCCTTGGCCTTCAAACCCTATGGCTAAGGTGGTCCTCTGCTCATTTCCTGTGATTCAGAGCACTTTTCTTAGGAAGAAAAATTTTTACTAAGCTAAAAATTTTTCAGTCTGATCCCACTTGCACCATTCAGGATCAAAATCCTTGATGTTTTAAGCATAGGCATGGCACATGCCCTTAATTTCTATAAATGTTGCATGCCTTGCACCATCTTAAATTTAATTCTTATTAGCATTTTTATCTTAAATCTTGTTCTACAATTGGAGAATGGGGGGGATAGGAGGTGAGGTAAGAAAAAGTTTAAGCTTCTCTCTTACCTCAACTTGTCTGCAAATTTCATTTTAATAAAACAAAATACATGTACACCAATATGTGCATCAGGTAGGAATTAAATCACAAATTCAGGGAGATTTCAATTTAAAACTTGAAATTTAATGAATATATTAAATGATATAAAGATTATTTTCCTTTATTTTATACATAAGTAGAAATCTGTAATCCAACTTTATTATAGCCAGACTCACTTCCTTCTTGTCCCAAGCCCATAACAAAAACATCTGTTCTCAGGACCTTTACACTTGCTTTTCGCACCAGCTCAGACATTCTTCCTGGCAACCAAATTGTTTGCTCCATTGCTTCCTTAAAGTAATGTTTGTTCAAATATTACCTTTTCAGAGAGGCCTTACCAGACAACCTTATATTTCTTTACAATGCTTATTACAAATTGACCTATTATGTATTTATTTGTTTATGTTACTTCTATCTCTACCAGATTATAACTCCAAGAGAAGGTAGATTTTGGTTATTTTGTTCATTGTTCTACCCACAGTATCAAGAGCAGTGCTTGACTCATAGTACATACTCAAGAAATATTTATTGAAGAATTAATGAATAAATCCTTCACCTCCTATTGTATAGAACATTTGACACCATGTTGTTAAATTAATTAAATAAGCCAAAATAAGATACCTAAAGATTAAATTGTTTAAATCCTAAACATTCATGAGCTTTTCATATATATCATCCACTCATTTTGGAGCTGAGGGAAAATAAAATTCTTTATGAAAAATGTACAAAAGACTCTAAAATTACATAAATACATATATAAATAAACAATTTTATCTTGTTCACTTTTTATCAATTGAAGTTTTAGTCCTAATTTCTCATATGTGTTTCATGTATCTCTTCTCTGTAAGAAACCCCAACCAAGGTCTGCTCCCATTTATTTATTTAGATTTTATGCACAAGGATAAGTTATAACTCCTTGAGACAGAGCATCTAATTTTCCAGGACACTCCACAGATATCAGCAATTACAATGCTATACAAAAGGTTTCCATCCAAGCAAATAATTTGTTTTCTAGTGAAAAATAGAGGATATCTCACTTCTGAAGAAAGAATATTTTTTTGTTGCTTTCATAACTGTGAATGACCTGAGAGACCCATCTGGTCTTTCCACAAATGAAAGAAAGAAAACCCTTCAAGGGTAAAATATTACTTATTCCATGGGAAAACAATTTTAAATTAAAAAAGGTAATTGTTTGGTTTGTATCACGGCATGTGTCTGATTTGAATCACTTTCAGCTAGTACTGTTGTACACACTTAAAATACTTTGGCTGGATAATACATATGTAGAAGGATGAGCTATTTTATTTCATAATAAGCTTTTGCAATAAGCATGAAAATCATTCTCACATTATTAGAATAAATGAAATATAGTGCATGAATATTTTACAGCTTGCTGCCAAATAAAGTAAGGTAACACCTTTGTACCAATACACGTTTTTTCCATGAACAAGTTCCAAAATTATCCTGAAATATATTTCTGCCTCAAGTATAAGACGTAAAATGTAGCTTGACCATTTTGCTGAATGAGTAAAATAATCAAATAAACCAAAATAAAGAATTTTTAAACTACCTTCTTTAACTAGACCATTTTTTTTGCATTGAGATAGGAATCAATTTTCCTTGCAAGCATAATTTCAATTAATTTGGAGGGACACTGTATATTCTAAGTTACATAATATGGATTAAAAGACATTCACCAAACTTTATGCCAAAGCATTCCTTTCTCCTCATGGTTAGTACCTTGGATCATAATCTTCATTATATCTCTTCTTGAATTTTGTAAGATATCCTAACTTGTCTTACTGCCATTAATTTCAACCCAATTCAAATTCTGCCTGATACCACTTCTAGGTAAATCTTTAGTATAGTGCATCAATGAAATTGTAAATCAAATAGAATTGTGTTAAATATCAGAAACATTTGTCAGACACATGACCTTACATAAATTAATCAGTTTGTCTGACTCTGTGTCCTAATTCAATATATAAATTGGAGATAAAAAGTGGTCCTGAGATTCCTGTGAAGATAAAAGAAAGTAACATTGGGAGAGAAGCATCAGCGGCTGGAACATGGCAAGTGCAGAATGAATGTTAGTTACCTTCCTTCTTCTTCCAGAGACATAAAGCAATCAAAGTCCACCCATCAGTGTCTTCCCATCAAAACTCTGCATGATATGATTTCTGTTTACCTTTACAAAATCATTTCTCACCATACTTCCTCCAAAATGTACCTGATGCTACAATGATGGATAAGGCTATGCAGTTACACAAAGTACTATTTTAATTCTTTGCCAACAGTCTATAAATTCTTTGTAGGGAGACACTATGTATTTTGCTATTCAAAATATGTCTGAATGCAGAACTTCCTACCATGGACAATGATTGTATAGAAATTTATCCCATTAAATCTGTCTTTACCTACTTCTTCCTTGAAATATTTTCATTTACTTCCAGAATAGTTTGAAGACAAAAGATTTAAAGCACACACCAATAGTTTTATTTTCATATAGAATAAATATTAATTTAATGCTAGAGCAACAAGTTTAAAATGTCACAGGACTATTTCATAGGCTTTTGAAAAATCAGATATGAGGTTAAGTAAGACAATTAAGATATGTTACTTTACTCATTTTCTCTACAGAAGAAAGACAAAGAAAAATTTTGGAATACGTGTTTTAGGACATTTTCTTAAAGCTATGGTAATAGATTGTAATTTCTCCAATGCCTCATTTTTTCTTATATGCAAACCCTTTCAATGTAACTTTCAACCTCCTTTATCAAGAAGCAGAGTATGTTTTCCCATCCCTTGAATATGGGGTGACTTTGTAACTTGCTTTGGCCAATAGAATGTGTGCAATTACAAGCAAGGACCTCGGAAGGACTTGCATGCTTCCACATAGATCCTGGCTACAACCACGTGAACAAGTCCTGGGTAGTCTGCAGGATAATGAGAGTTGATGTGTAGAAGTGTAGAAGAGCCTAATTGTCACAGATGAGGAAATCATAGATGAACCTAAAGAGATTTGATACCCTAACATATGAAAGTGAACCTCCAAAATTAGCTGAGCTGCTTAGTCATCACAGGTTGACAACAAACTCATGAGTGAGCCCAGTGAAGACCAGAAGTGCAAACGAGGTAATCCATAAACTAATGAACATTATTAAATGCATATTGTTTTAAGTTGCTGTATTTTGGGGTGGTTCATTATGTAGCAATAACTAACTTATACAGCCATTCTACTCTATAATTATTTCATTTGTAACTTGGAGATTGCCAGAGGAAGAAAGTCATTATATACTATACACAAGTATAACCGTCTCAGCCATACTTGCTTAAAGTTTTTTCAAAGAACAAATTGGACAATAATATTGAGGGGATTTTAGAAAAGTAATATCAGCACCCCACTGCACAAAGTCTGTAATTTGTTGTAGTTATGTCTAAATTAATATGGTAACACAGTTACATTATACACTATATAACACTTGTTTCAGAATATAAGGCATTGGGGGTATTTTTTTAAACATGTATTATCTTCATAAAGTTCCAAGTCAACTAAACTATCCAGGTAAATAATATATTTATATGCCAGTTGGATCCAATCTGACAACAGTTATTAAGAGTGTACTTCAAGAAATATTTTTTGATAAAAGTGGTTTGTTTCTTTGTGTGCTTGATGCCACATGTTATATAAGTCCCCTTTCTGGGCAGAGTGGATGGGGAGACAGAGTTAGTAAAACATAATCCTCAGCTCTCAGGAACTTACAATAGAGCTTTGAGATTTATAGATTACTGGTTTCTCATTGAAAGTGGCACTGCAATTTGGAAGGTATTAGAATAGTAATAGTAATAGAAAATGCTAAAAAAAATGTAAATTACTAAATAGTAATAGTAATAAAAATATCTAGAATTTCATAGTATTTTTATGCCCCATGTCCAGGTCTAAGTATTTCACTTATGCAAGCTCAGTGATCAAAACAAATCTTTGAGCTAAGAATTATTGTAATGTTTATTTTACAAATGGGGAACCTGAGGCACAGTTGAGGAATTGCCTGTGAATACCCAGCTAAGAAGTAGATGAACTAGGACTTGGAGCCTGACAGTGTGGCTCCAATCTCTGTGCTCTTAACCACCATGTTATCCCCGTATTTCTGACAGCTTTAAAGCACTTCAGAGAAGAGTTATTTTCTACAACTTGTTTAATATCCTTCCCAACTAGTACCTCCATATCTTAGAGTCTGTACTGCTAAAGAGCTCTTGTTTTGAGGCCAAATGGGCTGGGTTTTGAATCCCGAATTTCTTAATTCCTACTGTGTCACACTGCATAATTCGCTTCATTTCTCTTAATTTCTCTTAACTCTAGGAAAGTTTTCTCAGCTCAGAATGGGTTATAATAGTACCCCCTTTATCCCTTGATTTTAGCACAGCAATGAGGCACAGCTCCCTGAACACAACTGACATCCCACTTTGCCAACCCTAGAAATCTCCACTTTTCTGGCTCAAGAATTTCTCCAAAGTGACAGAAGATCTCTTAGCCTGAGCACACAGTAGTAGCTTAGAGGTGGAGGGAGACTAATACCCCCTAGGGTACACTCAACTAAGAGAATGCTTCAGCTCCTCATTCTTTTGGACAGACAATTCTGAGGCGCATCTACAGACTCCCTCAACTGGTTCCTAATGGAAGTAAGCCCCAATTATCCAATACAGTAAACAGCTCATTACCTACTTTTATTGTATTTTCTTTCTTCACTCTTCCTCTCTCCCTTACTCCTTTTGTTGTTGTAATCTCACAAATAAACTACATGAACGAAAGATTGTGTTGCAGGCACTGCCTTCAGGATTAGGAATGAAGGAGACAAGAATTAAAGGAGATAATCCATGTAAAGTGCTTAGTTCAGTGACTAGTCTCCAATATGTGATTGGTAATGATCAACTATTAATACTATTATCTATCCAGAAAATTTAGGGCTTTTGGTAACATCTGGGTTTCAAGTTTGTAGTATGAATTTCCTTAAAGAGGGGAACCATGAACCTAGATGATGAGTATAAGAATATAAAGTAGTGAAGCACCAGTATACAAAAGGAAATTAAATTCTGCATTCATGAATCCTGATCATAATGACCAAGAAAATACTAAAAAAATGTCTAAATGTCTCAAGTTATTTACATCATATTGTGCTATAGTGAACTTTATTTACAATGAAGTTTTTTTTAAGGTGGAAAAAAAGACTACATGGCATGAGATTTTATTGTATTTATATAGACAACTCATGTAGGATAAATACTAATGTAGCTAAGCATAAGAAATATTCTGAATAAGACTGACATTTCATGTGAGGTCCGATTAGGCTAATTTGTAAATGTCACGTTTTTGTCCCCTAATTTTTTAATGTGTTATCAAACTAAAAGATAAGTTTTATAGTCGTCCTTAGATTTTGAGCACTTAATCTTTTCCCTTGGTTTCTACCTTCTTTTTCTTTTTCTCATACCAGTCTTTGGTTTTTAAATTTAAAAAAAATTTAGGTACTTAAGAGCTTAGTTGAGAAGATTAACAAACTACTGAACAACAAGAGATGATAGAG
This sequence comes from Chaetophractus vellerosus, assembly GCA_004027955.1. Lineage (NCBI taxonomy): Eukaryota > Metazoa > Chordata > Mammalia > Cingulata > Chlamyphoridae > Chaetophractus > Chaetophractus vellerosus. The sequence goes on along the minus strand of PVKH010005804.1, from coordinate 12,409 downwards.
GACCATAGAAAGTATACTTTGAACTATAGGAATTAAGAAAAGACCAGTGTGGAACAAAGTAATTAAGGATAATTAGAAATGTGGAATTTGCTGATCACTGAAGTATTCTGAAGTAGAAAAATATATAAGAGATAAAAACAATCCTGCTGGAAGGACAATAAAAACAAATTGAGGGAATATTCTTTTCAATTTGACTACAGCCAACATTTTGCCCTGTGAAGTAATGACTCCTAAGATTATATTGTAGAATGAAAACAGATCACTTAATGCAATGAAATATATTTCAAAGAATTAGAAGCCAGGTATCAAAATTTTAAGACTCGACCACAATCTCAGTAAAAAAAAAAATGTTTAAACATGTAATATACCAATATAATAAATTTTACAAATCATCATAAATTTATCTTAACCAATTAATATGAGTAATTTTCATAAACCACTGTATTCTGTATATTATAAAACATACACATTAGGAAATCAAAAATTTTTTTAAAGATTTAATTTTTATTTATTACATATCCCCCCCTTTCTGGTTGTTCTTGCTGTGTTCATTTTTGCGTTCTTCTGTGTCTGCTTGTCTCCCCCCGCTGCAGTGACCTGGGGAGTCAGCTCACCACGCGGTGGCCTGCCTGATCAAAGGGGCTTGCCCTGCCCGCGGGGGCTTGCCCTGCCTGCAGCAGCTTGCCTTCTCAAGGCAGTCTGCCTGCTTGAGGAGGCCCCAGGAACCGAACCCGGGGCCTCCTATGTGGTAAACCAGCGCCCTACCAATTGGGCTACAGCCAGCCCCGGAAATTAAAATTTATTACATCATATGGGCTATATAATATTTTAGCACAGCAAGCTATGCATGAGGCTTCCATAGCTAATATCACATGATAAGAAATACACTTAGGGTGACTTCTGTGGATGTAAAATGTATTCAAATATTTTCTTGAGAATTGCAAGTTTTTACTGATTTCCTGTCAGATCTCATTGTCTTTTTAAAATTTATTTTATTTAAAAATACTCTATAGTGTTTGGAAACAAAAATTAATAAATTTTTTAGTTTAATATCATCTTGTCTAAGAGTTCACTTTAACAGTGCTAGGTAAAATGTTAGTTCTGCTTATTTACTTTCTAACTTTTTAACTTTTCATAATTTAACCTCTTTACACCACTCAATAGCTCCATAATAATTTAGGCTGTTTCCTATCCCAGCTACCCTAGTTCAATAGTTATTATGCATTAAACACTCAGTACATTCAAACTTCATCTTGCTACAGATTAAAAATACATAAAATTTTGATGAAATGTAGGGAAGGAGAGGAACATGATTCTGGAACCTGGTCTTAGTCTATGAGGAGAAGAATTTAGAGATGTAGGGAAGACACAAATCAATACATTATTCCTAAACATAGAGAAGGGGTAGTTAGAGAAAGTAAAACAAGGATCTGAAAATGAGAAAGGAGAAAGATAAACTTTAGACTCAAAAACAAGACTAAAATTGGAGTGTTGAACATGTTTAATTATGTGTGTTAAGGATGGTCACAAATTATTTGCTCTTCATTACATAAATAGGTGAGTCTACTTTTTCTCTCCTTTTTTTAATTTTTATTTTTTTACAATCAATGGCATATGTTTTAATCACAGAATTGTGCATTCATCACTTCCATCAATATTAGAGCATTTAATTACCCCCAAAAAGAAAAACAAATAAAAACAAACCACGATCCTACCCACAAGTTAGTGCTACTAATCCTATGACATGCTGTCACCATTTCTATTCATTTCTAAACATTCACAAAAAACATTTTTACCAATTCTGCTCAGACTAACCTCCAACTTTCCATTCTCTAACCACATTCTACTCTCTGGTGACTTATATTGTAAGTATTAACTCCATTAGTTTGCTCATTATATTTATTTCGTAATAGCAAAAGCATACAATATTTGTCCTTTTATGCCTGGCTTGCTTTACTCAACATGTCCTCTGGGTTCATCCACATTGTCATATGCTTCGTGACTTCATTTCTTCTTGCAGCTGTATAATAGTCCATCATGGTTCTATATCATAGTTTGTTTATCCATTTGTCACTTGATGGATATCTGGGTTGTTTCCATCTTTGGACAATCATGAATAACATCATTATGAACATTGGTGTGCATATGTCTCTTTGTGCCACTGCTCTTAGTTCTTCTGGGTATATACATAGTAGTGGTGTTGCTGTGTCACATGGCATATCTGTATCTAAATTCCTTAAGAATCACCAGACTTCCACAGTGGCTGTACCATTCTATATCCCAACAATAGTATATAAGCATTCCTATCTCTCCACATTCTCTACAACATTTGTAAGTTTCTGCTTTGTTAATAGTGGTCATTCTAGTAGGAGTGAAATGATATCTCATGGTAGTTTTGCTTTGCATTACCCTCATCAATAACTGCGTTGAACATTTTTTCAGCATTTGTATTTCTTTAGAAAAATGTCTCTTCAGGGCTTTTGCCCATTTTAAAAATCAGGTCATTTGTCTTTTATTATTGAATTGTAGGATCTCTTTATATATCAGGGATTTAGACCCTTGTTGGATGTGTAATTTCCAAATATTGTCTTCCATTGAGTAGGCTGCCTTCTTACCCTTTTTACAAATTCCTTTGAGACACAGAAATATTTAATTTGGGGGAGGTACCATTTATCTGTTTTTAATTTTGTTGCTTGTGCTTTGGGTGTAAGGCATAAGAGAGCCTCACCTACTACAAGGTCTTGTAGATGTTTCCCTACATTATCTTCTAGGCATTTTTCTCTCCTTGATTATTACTTGACCAATAGAACTTGGAAAAAGTGATGTTCTGGGACATTTGCTTCCCTGAAAAAATTGCAGATTTGTGGGCAAAATAAAAAAGTATTTTTGATATAATCCACCAAACTTTAGGGTGACTTTATCACAGCAATAGACAACCAGAATAATGTACCTTGGGAGTAAATAGACCAGATATCTTAGAGTACCAGAATTGTGAACTGATTTCCTTCACTGGGAAAAATCCTAAGCACATTCTAGGCATTGATTAAAATTAAAGAAAAAAGCTGAGCAAAAGGCATGTAGAAGTCAGTAATTATTGAAAATCAATGAAAAGAAAATGGTTTGCCACAGAAAATGAATGAGGTCTATGAGTGACCCTTGTGTTTTTCAAAGAAAGTAAATAAAACAAAACAAAACAAAATAAAACAAAACACACAGGCAAAACCAAAAAACTTAGAGCAGGGGTCTTATGTGGCCTCTTCATTGTTGAATCCCAGCACCTAACACACTGTCTGACACAGAAAATAGTCAGTAGATACTTGTTGAAAGAATAAAGAAATAAGCGCAATTTTTTGCTCAAATCATACTTCACTAACCAATAGATTTTATAAAGTAAGAAATAGGCTTTCAATTATTTTAAATCTCAGCATGAGTTTCTCTCCTTCAAGGGAAGCCTCAGGTATTGAGTAAGCATCATCTTTTTTTGGCATGGCAACTATGACAAGGCTTTTTGATTGTGTGGTCATTTTGAAACATTGGGATGTGAAAAACACAATACAAAACAATTTCTATTTCCAAGTAATGTGGGTAAGTCATCGTGACCCTTCGATCTTTGTGAGTTTCTCCCCATTCTTAACTACCACCTTGGTCTGTGTCCCATCCCTGAACCTTACTCATGCCTCATTATTTGGTGACAGCCTCCTCTTAATTGATCATAGGTGGCATACTGGTGGAAGCTAATTAACCACCCTGATGTAGATTCTAGAATATGACTATCAGAAAAGTAATATTTAATGCATTTCTGCAACTTAAGAATATTAATCATGCTGTGAATCTAACATTTCCCATCCCCTTATCTATCAGATTTCGGGTGTAGGATTTAATGATGATACGTAATGAATATAATGCTTTTTTAAAAAGTGATTGACTAAATCTTTCATTTTCTTCTGAAAATTAGATCTTTATTAAAATGAGTTTAGAATTTAAAAACTTACATTTGAATGCCAGGCATCACATTTTTTCAGTCGGATGTAAGATATTGTTTTTAAGATGTATATCTGAAAGACTTTAAAAGGTTAAATGGAAAGTTTAATTCTTTAAAATGACATCTTTTTTCACAGATATAGAACTACTTCATGAAGTCCGACACTGCAAGAAATGTGAAATAAGATATAATTTTCACATCCTTAACACTGCAAAGTGTGAAATATTTTCCAAATATATACATGTTTTATTGGCAATTATGATTAGTACAGTAAAAATAAGGATTTCCCACCTTTAAAATCTGGCTATTTTTAAATGCTTTGTAAAACTGGAAAGTGCCAAATGATTTCACATACATATGTGGTATTTCAAGAAAATACATGCTGTAGATAACATGCAGCACAGAAGAAGCTTTTGTGCTTCTTCTCCCTTCCACGGGCTGCTTAGGACAGTTAATTGAAAAACATGTCAGTGTGTTGCAAATTGTACTTCATGAAAATATCATGAGATATGAACTCAATTGAGTAGCAAATGCTAATACTACTACCAATACCAATAACAACAATAATAATAATATTTGGAATATAGAATAAATGAGTGACTCATTTTAACTCTAAGTATTGCTTCATGACACCTTTACTTCACTTATGTGTGTGTGCATGTGCCCATGTGTACTATAAATGAATTTAGTTGTGTGGATAACAGTTAAGAAAGTTTAAAGGCCATGTTATCAGAAGATAATAGGTTGAACTGGGTGTCCTGCTGTTTTAGCATTAGACTTATGTGCCAAAGCCAAGAGTTCACTGAATGGAAGCCAATTGATGTTCTTTCACAAGTTTCTTGTTCTTAGAGAGGAAAATCATTGCCATTTATTCTTAAGCATGATTTAGTCTAACCATGCTATTTCTGTACTTGGGGTAGTTAAAGACTCTATTTTCAGTGCTGCTTTGAAATTAAGTCACAACTTCAATCCAGTAATCTTTAGACCAGTTGAAAGTCTCCTGGAAGCATAATCATACTTCAAATATCTTCACTGTTATCAATATTGAAGTCAGCCAGTAGGAAAATCCCCAGAGCCTGAGAGGAAAACATAGGCAAGTAAGTCATCTGAGTTCCTGGTCAAAGGTTTAGAATAGATTAGGTGGTTCAACTTGTCTTTTTCCAAAAGGACATAGACTTAAAGAACTATAAGGGACTTACATATTTGGAAAGAGAAATTTGACTCTACAAAGTTGGGCAAATCAAGGCCAATAATGAAAAATATCACACAAACTATATACAAAGGAGATTATAAGAGAAAAAACAGTTAGTAAATTTGGATAAATTAACAATGTAGAGTATGGAATGGATACAGACACTGAAACATTCCAAAATAAAAGACAAGAGGTACTCTATGAAGAAAATAAAATGGGCCCTGGCTTTGAGGAGGTTAAGTGTGTATGAAATCACTCATTTATTTTTTACTCAACTGATTTTAAATAAAAAGACTATGATTGAGAATCCCTGGGAAGAACATAAAGATGCAGATTCTAACTTCAAAGAAAGTAGAGTCTTGATAGAAATATGAGCCAAGTGCATGTAATCCCAATAAAGTCTAGCCACCTGCAGTCTAGTCTGAGTTTAGTGTAACATTCAAAGGAATACCAACCAGTTCAACATGCAACAAGAATTTGAAAGGCTATTTAAACTCTCACAATTCTCTTAAAAATCATAAGAGGATTTATTATTGAATCCACTATGCATTTCATTTTAGAAGATAAAAACAAATTCTACCATGTGCCTTCAAGTTTTTCTCCTTCACTTCTACAAAATCTCTAGAACTTTCCCAGGAACCAAGCATATACTGATTCTAGTCTTTCTTGGCTGTCCGTTTCACTTTTAGAGTTATTAATTATCTTCTGACAGAGGCTTTCTATGCTGGCCTATTTAAATCTACAAAAATATATGCTGTAGATATATATATATGCTTTTTATTTTTCGTTCTCTTATCCAGTACCTCAGTTCTGCACAAAATATACCTAGGAATAGAGCTAACAAGGCAGATAATATTAATATTTTATCACCAAAGGTAAAGCTATGACTATTTATACATATCCTACACTATAAGAAAACAAAGAAAAAACAAAGAATAAACAAGATGGCAAATAATATAGGAAAATGATCTGCTGATATAAATAGAGAGCATCTATGGAAAAAGAGAGTTGGGGAGAAATATGACTTACTTAATTCCAGATGTAGTTTATATGAGTTGTTGGTAATATTCAAAAGGATATTTCTTATGGAAACCTTCAAAGGGATAGAAACGTCAGAGAGAGGCCGTGGTTGTAAAATATTGAACTCACAGAGATAAAGAAGTATTGTTGACATCACAAATTGTGTGAGATTGCAAAGGGTGAGAGTGTTGCTGATGAAGAGCCAAGTCTTCAGGCAGATTCGTGGGAAACAACTATATTAAATGGATAAGATAAAGATAGGAGCCAGATAACAGATGGAAACAGAAAAAAAAAAAAAAACTCTGGATAATTTTGTGTTGGGTAACAAAGAAAATTAGGATGTAACAGATGTTACAGATTTCAAGAAGATCAGTGATGTACAGGGACAATTGTTTTATATACTGGGGAATTATTTGCATGGTATTAGTGAAATTTCCTATAAAATATAATACATAGTATTAGGAATTTGTTCACTTCTCTCAAAATATAGACAAAATTAAGTCTATCCATTCAAAAATGATCTTAGGATATAAACTGACTACTCAGTCTGAAATAACAATTACAATATAGCAATACGTATGCTCTATTAATGTACTTGGGGGAATTGTTTATTTGTTTGTTTCTTAAGTTATGAGTTGGTATCAAAGAATGGGAAGATGTAAAATTACTCCTAAGTCATACTGCTTAAGAAAATAACATGATCAATTCTTGCTTTGACTCAAACTTATCTTACTGAATATTCCTGGGAAAGAAAGAATGGGAATATCTGAATCACTTTTTTATATTTTTGCTTTAAGTAAGCATAGGTAAGCTTAATTAATTCAGTATCACTTACTTGGTTATGCTGGATTTGGAAAATGAGCTTACTACCTTAGGAAAAGTATCCCAATTACATTTTCATATGCAAAAACTTTTTATAGTTTTTGAAGAATTTATAACACAAGTGCCAATAAGGGAGATTAAAAAGTAATACAATAATATCATATTAGCTATTTCCAGCTGCAGATGTGAGAACACAGATTAGTTTGGAATGAAAAGAAGGCATAGAACATTAACGGTCGAGCTCAAGCTGTTGAATCAGTCTATCAAGATTAGCATGCTGCCTCCTCTTACGATATCTTCAACTAGTTACCGATTGTGGTAGTCACTGTGATACGCTATCTAGATTTCCCTCCAGTGAAGAACTTGAATCTGGTATTAGTTACTTCTGGTTGTCCTAACAAATTACCCCAAACTTGGTGTCTAAAAATAAGAGAAATTTATTCTCTCACAGTTCTAGAGGCCAAAAGACTGAAATCAAGATGTCTTCAGGAACATGCTTCCTCTGAAATATCTAGGAGAGACTTTCTTGTCTCCTCCAGCTTCTAGTGGCTCCAGCTATTCCTTGGCTTCTGGATGCATGACTCCGATCTCTGCCTCTGTCTTCATCTGGCCTTCCCCTCTTCTCTGTACCTCTCTTTCCCATGTCTCTCATACAGGTACTTGATTTTGGATCTAGGGCTTACCCTGATAATCCAGCATAATCTCATCTCAACATCACTAACTCAATTACATCTGCAAAGACCTTTTTCCCAAATAAGGTCACATTCACATTCCAAAACTTGGACATTTCTTTTGGGGGGCTACCATTCAAACCATTACAATGTCTCAGCTGTGGGGTTGCCCCCGGCAGCAGCTTTCAATTGTCAATACCTTTAAGGATTGCCTCAGCTGAAGAGGGCCAACATCTAAAGTCACAATCCTCTTCCCAGTGTGTCCACATATAAGGACTAATCAAAGTAGGCTATAAAGACCCACCCATCCTTCTCTAAGAGGACATCTTTGAGAAGCAATTCTAGCCTGAGAAGTCCCTTGGTTTCTTCCAAGGTTGTCTTTATGCCTGCACAGTAGCTCAACTTCTCTCCATTTCTACTTTCTTCCACTCCTTTCCATTGATAAGGGTCTTGAGACCATTATAAACCTTATAAACACCTTGCATGTTGTTAGATTACATGTACTTCTTGAGAAATCCAATTTGTGACACTTAAACTCTAACCTTCTGTTCCTTTGCTATAAAAAAGAGAAAATAATAGAATCTTTCTCACAAGTTTGTCATGAGATTTCACTAAGAAAATTGATAGAAAGTATTTAACATGATGATTTTTGTGTAGGAAATCATCTATAAATTTCATCTTGATGATTACTATGATGATCAAAGAAGAAAAATTGGGATGGACAGTGCAATGTGAATTCAGGGTTCCAAATGTTGTAAATGAATTACTTTCTGCCATTTTCTTGATCTCTTCATTTATATTTTTGTGTGAGCAAACACATTTTATCAATTAGCTTTGTGTGTAGCCTCATTTGTTCTTACTACCAATCAACATGCTTTATGTTATAGGAGAAGGCTTTGTGTGATCTGACTGGAGAAATAAACCTTTTCATTCTCCCCTCTTTAGGAGATATTCATTTTAGGGAAGTAAATCTGGGCTGGGTCACATGATGCTACTGATTAACCCCTACTATTTATACACCCTTCAGGCCAAATGTACCTGGACTAATTACAACATTTTACTAAAAGTTAAAATTTTGGTACTTAGTGAAATGTTCAACTTCAAGGAAGAGTTAAATCTTTACATTGCTTAGAAGACAAACAAAACAATCTTATTCTCAGATCTTTTCTTGAGAGTATGCTTTGACAGGGGGAGAATAAAGGAGGGAGAAAAGAAACGTACCATAGGAAAGGGGTGTAAAACAGTAAGAGAAGAAAAAGAAATTGAGAATCTTAAAATACCTGAAGATACATACCCTCTACTTTGTAATACAGGATGAGATCACTGATACATCAGTGTAAAACGTGAACATTTGGGCATAAATATGTCTTTCCTTGATGTTGATACATCAGACTTGATATTATTATTTTACATTATGGTAACACAATCTATTCAGAGGATGCTTGTCTGCCTATTCTGGACTATTTAGAAAAAAAAGTCAATGAAATAAATGGAAGAAAATGGAAAATAAATACACAGAAGAGTATTAATGGTCCTTTGCCTCCTCCCACCCAGGAATATGGACACTAGAGGGGAATGAGTATTGAAAGAGAACTCAAGTACTCTTTTTTATAATATAATTTTTAATTTTTTAAAAGATACTTAGGGGGGCCAGCTGTAACCCAGTGGATGGGGCACCGGTTCACCACATGGGAGGCCCCGGGTTCAGTTCTCGGGGGCCTCTCCGAGTGGGCAGACCGCCTTGAGGGGGCAAGCTGCTGTGGGCAGGGCAGAGCCACCATGAGCAGGGCAAAAAGCCACCGCGGGCAGGGCAAAGCTGCCACGGGCAGGGCCAGGCCACCACAGGCAGGGCAATTTGCCCGCGAACAGAGCAGAGCCGCCCATGAGCCGGGCAAGCCACCTATAGAGTGAGCTGACTCGGCACATCACTGCAACGGGGGGAGACAAAGCAGACACAGAAGAACACAAAAATGAACACAGCAAGAACAAGCAGAGAGGAGGGGATATGTAACAATAATAATAATAATAAAATAAAAATAAAAGATACTTAGATTACATAAATGTTCCATAAAAATATGGGGGATTCCCATATGCCCCACACTGACCCCTCATACATTTTCCCACATTAACACCATCCTCCATTAGTGTGGTACATTTGTTACAATTGATGAACAAGTAATAGAGCATTGCCACTAAGTGTGGATTATAGTTTACATTGCAGTTAACACTCTCTTCTGCACAATTTTGTAACTTAGGACAAGATACATAATGATCTGTATCTGTCATTGAAATGTCAATGAGGACAAATCCCAAGTCCTGAAAATGTCCCATATCATACCTATTTTTCCCTCTCCCTTTTCTCAGAACCTCCAGTGGCCACTGTCTACACACCAATTGTAACAGTTCTTCCATTGTTAGAATAACAATAAGTCTACAGGAGAATAACAGGAAATCTACTTTAGTCCATCGTTCATTCCCCAATCCTGAGGATTCTGGGATGGTGATGCCTACTCTGCCTCTAATTGAGAGGGGACTTAGATCCCATGGGACAGATGGATGGGACTGTCTTGCTTGCAGGTGCAGACTTTCTCTGTTCCTTTTGATGGTCATTGTCCATAATCACCTCCTTGTTAGTTGTCCTGGGTGAGTCTAATGAATTGGAGAGTAGGTGTTGCAACACTGTTGAGATTCAGGACCCAACTGGCACATAGAAAGCCCAAAGATTTAAGTTTCTTGGACAAACAACTATCCACTCTACTATTAACTATGGGTTCAAATAGAAGGAGCAGAAGAGTCATGTGTAGGGAAACTACAACTGAGTCCAACTCTGTCACACTGGGGAGTATAAATTCCATAGTAGGGCCCACTGGTAAGGCACCAAACTTCTGAGCTGACTGTTCTGACTATAGTGTCTGAGTGTTGCCAGAGCCCTCAGGAGCCCTATTTGTGGCAATATTTACTGTAGCACTCAATAAGATCCTGCTGAGACGTGCGTAAGTATAACCTCTGGAATGAATTACTTCTCCCATCAAGGACCCAGAGAAGATCTCAGTCCTCTTCAAGGATATCCAATTCCTTTAGACACTGTCAGATTTGAATAGTATGAAAGCACAGCTTCTGGCCATAGGAAGTCTAATTAGCCTTAACAAATCCTGACCTTTCAAAAATGAAAATCCCTAGTTTGCAAAATAGTTTAATGTTTGACTATGTTGCTTTGAATTTCTGCCTAGGTAGTCCTAAACTTACTAGAGGAAGCAACCTCAGATAAAAAGTCCCTTTCCCATATTCCATTCACACCCTTGTCTGAACAGCCAAATTTCTTCAATTATCTTTTTGTGTTTGCCTTTTGCCCCAACCTTCAGTCTACCTAGAGAGGAAAAAATCTTCCTTTCTTCTTTTTAAATTTATTTCTTTAGCATTTTAATTATAAAAACCATTAAAGATAATTAGTACTCTAGAAGAAAATTGTTAAAATAATTATAATCCAACCACCCTACTATAACCACTCTAATCATTTTGGTATATTATTTTCTAGTCATTTTCTTCTCCAGTGTAGGTTGTTGTCACTGCATGGCATTTTGTATCCTGCATTTTTTCACTTAATGTCTTATAAGAAACATTTTCCTGTGAATTTACAGGGACTCCATAACCATTTCTTAATGGTCACATTTATTTCACCAATAAAAATAAAATGAATATTATTTTTCTAATTCCCTGTTATTATAGTGCAGTTTGATTTCTTCCATATTCCACAATTTCAATTAATATTTACATGACAAATATTTTTAAGTACACAACTTTATCCAAGGCTTTTTTATTATTTCTTTAGGATAAAGATCTTAAAAGAGATTGTTAAGTAAAATGTAGTGCCTTTTAAAACTTGACAGTGAATTAGATGAGAAAATTAGTATATAAGTAAAGGTCCCTAACATCAAGGTCACGTTTAATTTTCAGGTGAAAGCACATTGGTCAGAGACCCTACCCTACATGCTTACACAGGGCTTCCCATCAGTCAAACTGCAAGTTATGCTCCTCTCTTCTGCAAGTTGCTTCTTGTAATCTAAAGAAAGACTTTCCATGACCTGATGCTATTTTTCTCTATACCACTTGGTGTCCAATGATGTAAAAAGACTTGTCCCTACATTTCATTCAATGCAATGACCTTCACTGAAGGCCTAAGAAAAACACAGGTGGATTGCAAAACAGATATTTTTCAAATATCACATTAAAAATGGCTTCTTTAGTTGTCCAAAGGTCTAATCCCACCTACAGTATTTTCCAAATGTATGCAATTTGTTGCTCAACTCCTGGCTTACTCCCTTGTGGTAGAAGAAAGACATCTGGTCTTTCCTATCTGGTTAGCTAACCCATTTCCAGTCAGTAAGGCTTCGGTATCACCTCCTCCCCAAGAATCTTCCTGCTCAAAGCCTAGAAAGAGTCAACTATTTATCATACCACTATAGCCCGACCCAACAAGAATTATGACTTATTTTGTGATAAGAGGAGACAGCAAATACCACCTCCTACCTCAAAAGTATGATTGTGAAAGGAAATAACCTCAAGATATTAGCTTGAAACACATGCTTCTATATGACTTCTCCTGGCCTCTCTATGTAATTGTTCAAATAACAGCACACCGAACACTGAAAAGGCATGAGATGAGATAATACACAATTCAGGGGTGGGGGAGAGAAGCTGGTGTAATGTCATATTTAAGAAAGA
>PVKH010005803.1:0-21685 GCA_004027955.1 Chaetophractus vellerosus | reverse complement strand
AGATGTAGCTCAGGGGTTGAATGTCTGCCTCCCATGTAAGTGGTCCTGGGTTCAATGCCTAGTACCTCCTTAAAAAATACACTAGAAAGAATTAACAAAACCAAAAGTTGGTTCTTTGAGAAGATTAACAAAATTGACAAACCCATAGCTAGACTGACAAGAAAAAAAGAGAGAAGATGCAAATAAATAAAATCATAAATGAAAATGGGGACATTACTACTGACCCCACATAAATAAAAGAGATCATAAGAGGATACTATGAAAAACTGTATGCCAATAAACCAGACAATGTAGATGAAATGGAAAAATTCCTAGGAATGTATGAACAACCTACACTGAGCCTGAAGAAATAGAAGACCTCAAAAAAACAATCACAAGTAAAAACGTTGAAACACAAACAACTCCCCAAAATGAAAAGCCCAGGACCAGGTGGTTTCACAGGTGAATTCTACCAAGCACTCAAAGAAGATTAATACCAATCTTATTCAAACTCTTCCAAAAAAAATTGAACAAGAAGGAATGCTACCAAACTCATTCTATGAAGCCAATATCACCCTAATACCAAAGCCAGATAAAGATATTACAAAAAAAGAAAATTACAGGCCCATTTCCCTAATGAATACAGATGCAAAAATTCTCAGCAAAGTACTTGCTAACTGAATCCAACAACTTATTAAAAGAACTATTCAGCACGATCAAGTGGGTTTTAGTCCAGGCATGAAAGGATGGTTCAGCACAAGAAAATTAATCTGTGTAATACACCACATTAATAAACCAAAGAAGAAAAATCACATGATCCTATTGGTTGATGCAGAAAAGGCATTTGACAAAATACAGCATCCTCTCTTGATAAAAATACTCCAAAAGACAGGAATTGGAGGAATATTTCTCAGCATGATAAAGGCCATATATGAAAATTCCACAGCTAACATTGTACTCAATGGCGAAAGACTGAAATCTTTCCCATTGATATTGGGAACAAGACAAGAATTCCCTCTGACTCTGTCACCATTGTTGTTCAATATAGTGCTAGAGTTTCCGGCTAGAGCAATCGGGCAAGAAAAAGAAATAAAAGGTATCCAAATTGGAAAGGAAAAAGTAAAACTTTTGCTACTCACAGATTATGTGATCCTATATGTAAAAAGTCCTGAAAAATCTACAACAAAATTACTAAAACTAACAGACAAGTTCAGCAGAGTGGCAAGATACAAGATTAATATGCAAAAATTAGTAGCGTTTCTATACACTAGTAATGTGCAATCTGAGGAAGAAGTCAGGATAAAAATTCCATTTACAATAACCACTAAAAGAATTAAATATTTATGAATAAACCTAACCAAGGATGTAAAGCACTTGTATTCATAAAACTACCATATATTGCTAAAATAAAATGTAAAAAAAAGATCTAAATAATGGAAGAACATTCCATATTCATGGATTTAAAGACTAAATATCGTTAAGATGTCAATTCTACCCAAATTGATATACAGATTCAACATGTTTTAAAGAAATGGAAAGCACAATTATCAGATTTATTTGGAAGGGTAAGGGGCCCCAAATATCCAGAAACATCTTACAAAGAAAGAGCAAAGTGAGGATATTCTCGCTGTCGTGATTTTGTGATAATCAGGGTAGGCTAAACATTCACTATATTAGAAACCATGCATGTGTCCCCAGACCTAGTTTTTCTCCCTAGGTGTGGATTTTAGAATACTGGTGATAAACTAAGCCTGATTTATTATATGACCATCCTGCATGGGAAAAGACTATAACTCTGGGTGTCTTTAGTCAACCTTAAGAGATATAGCAGGGGGACAGATGTGGCTTGGGTGGCTGGGTGTCTGTCTCCTATATAGAGGGACCAAGGTTCAATCCTCGGGACCTCCCAGTAAAAATTAAAAAATGAAAAATATAGAAGGCATGTGGACCACTAGGCCCCACAAGTGGGTGAGCTGCCAGGCCCTGCGAGCCACACAGCAACATGATGACATAACAGGAGAGTGACACAAGAGAAAGGCAAGACGGGGTGCACCGAAACTAGGAACTAAGGTAGTACAGGCAGTAGGACGCCTCTCTCCCACATTGGAGGTTTCGAGGATCGAATCCCAGTGAAGACAGGAGGAAAAGAATGAGAAGAGAGGGCAGGAAATGGACACAGAGAATTGCCCAGTGAATGGACATAGAAACAGCAAAAACAGGGGAGGGGGGTAAAAATGGATAAAAGTAAATAAATAAATAAACAAACAAATAAATACTTTTAAAAAATGTATAGGGGAGGAAGGTACGGACTATAGTTAGTAGTAATATTTTGACAATGCTCTTTCATGATTTGTTAACAAGTGTTCACAACAATGCAAGATGTTTGTGGCGGGGGTGATGTGTGGGAGCCCTGTATGATGTTATGCATGTTTGTTTTGTAAGTTCAAAATATTTACTGAACACTTATAGTTTATGTATGTTCATGCATGAATGATATACTTCAATAAATTGTTTTTTTTAAAAAAAAAAAAAGAAAGAAAGAAAGAAAGAGCGAAATTGGAGGATTCTCAATTCTGGATTTTAAATCACACTACCTATCTACAGTGGTAAAAACTGCATGGTCTTGGCATAAAGATAGACACATAGGCCAATGGAACTGAACTGAGGATTCAGAAACAGACCCTCCCAATTGTGGTCAAGTGATTTTTGACAAGGCTGTCAAACCCCTCCCCCCAGCTGGGGCAGAACAGTCTATTCAACAAATAGTCCTGGGAGAACTTGATATACATAGCCAAAAGAAAGAAAGAGCTCCCCTGTCTTACACCTTATACAAAAATTAACTCAAAATGGATCGAAGACTTAACTAAAAAATCTACAATCATAAAGCTCCTAGGGGGAAATGTTTGGAAACATTTTCAAGACCTGGTAGTAGGTGTGAATTCTTAAACCTTACACTGAAAGCATGGGCAACAAAAGAAAACATGGACAAATGGGTCCTCCTCAAACTTAAACACTTTTGTGATTCAAAAGACTTCGCCAAGAAGGTTAAAAGGCAGTTCACTCAAAGGGAGAAAAAATTTGGAAACCACATATCCAATAAGGGTTTGATTTCCTTTCTATATAAAGAGATCATACAATTCAATGATAAAAGAGCAAGCAATCCAATTTAAAAATGGGCAAATGACTTAAATAGACTTTTCTCCAAAGGCAAATACAAATGGCCAAAAAGCACATGGAAAAAATGTTCAATATCAGTAGCTATTGGGGAATTACAAATCAAAACAACAATGAGATATTATCTCACACTGCATAGAATGATCATTATTTTAAAAAAACAAAACAAAACAGAAAACAGTAAGTCCTGGAGAGGATATGGAGAAATAGGAACTCTCCTTCACTGTTGGTGGGAATATAAAATGGTGCAGCTCTATGGAAGACAGTTTGGCGGTTCCTCAGGAAGCTAAAAATAGAACTGCCGTATGATCCAGCAATTCCTTACTAGGAATATATGCAGAAGAACTGAATACTGTGATGTGAACAGACATTTGCACACCGATGTTCATATCGGTGTTATTCACAATTGCCAAAAGATGCAAACAAAATGTCCATCAACCACTGAATGGATAAACAAAATGTGGTATATGTGTACAATGGAATACTATGCTGCTGTAAGAAGAAATGAAATTGAGACACATATAACACAGATGAAGCGTAAAGATATTATGTTAAGTGAATAAGCCAGACACAGAAGGACAGATATTGCATGTTCTCACTAATGAACTAAATACAAAGAATAAATGCATAGAGTTAAAATCTAGAGTACAGATTGTTAGGAGATAAGAAGAGTGCCGAGAAGGTGTACTGATGCTTAATGTATATGGAAGTTTTAGTTAACTTAACTGTAAAAGTGTGGAAATGGATGGAGTTGATGGTAACACATTATAGTGAGTAGAACTAACACAGTTGGTCTATAAATGGGATTTTGGCTGAAAAGGGTAGTCTAGGGGTGTAAATGTCAATTGAAAGAAAGCTAGAGAATAATCTAGGGTCTGAATAACATAGTGAACTCAAAGGTGGATGAGAACTGTGGTTAATAGTACAAATACAAAAATGTCCTTCTGTGAACTAAAATAAATGTACATCACAATCGCAAGGTGGTAAGAATGTGAAGCATGGGGAAAATACAATTAATGTAATTTATGGACTATAGTTAACAGCAATGCTGTAATATTCTTGTATCAATGCCAAAGATGTACTGTGTTAATAATAGAGGGGCATGGAAAAAATATACCAAATGCATGCTATAGACCATAATTAGTGGTAATAATCTGATGATATTATCTCATAATCTGTAACAAATGTTCCATAACAATGCAGTGTGTTGGGTAGAAGGGTGTTTATGGGAATTCCACACATGTTCATGATTGTTTTGTAAGTTCACAAACTCTCTAATAAAAATTTATATTTTTACAAGTAAATCTATGGGTTTCGACACAATGTATTAAGACAATCTGTGACAAGAACAACATAAAAAGGGCAGGATGGAAGAGTATAGGAACATGTTTGAGTATGTTATTGAATTAAAGTTGGTGTCAAGTCAAATGAGATTGTTATAGACTTAGGATATTAAATTTGAACCCCAATTAACCATAAAGAAAATAACTGATAAATATATGCAGAAGGAAATGGGAAGGCACTCAAAATGGTTTACCACAAGAGATCAATTAAATACAAATGTAGGCAATGGTGAAAGAATTGAAGGAAAAGTCAGACTTAGCAAAACCAAATACAAAATGGCAAAAGTGTGTCCTGTATTATTAGTAGTTACTTTAAATATAAATGAATTATACTCTCCAGTCAAAAAATCAGAGATTGGCAGAATGGATAAAATAGTATGAATGAAGTACAAATTGTTTATGAGGGTCTTACTTTAAATTCAGAGACACATGTAGGTCAAGAGTGAAAGGATGAAAAAAAATAGTGCAAACATTTGCAAAAGAGAGCTGGGGTGTCTATACTAACATTAGATAAAATAGACTTCAAGTCAAAAACTGTTGCAAGGGACCAAGAAACAAAGAAGGAAAATAGACCTCACAGATATATTGAGAAAAAGAACATTTCATCTAACAGCAGAGTATATATTCTTTTCAAGTGTACCTGGATCATTTCTAGTATAGACCATATGTTAGGTCACAACACAAGTTTCAATAAATTTTAAAAGATTGAAATCATACAAAATATCTTCTCTTATCACAATGGAATGAAGTTAGATATCAATAAGAGAAAGAACTGGAAAATTCATAAATTTGTGTAAATTAAACAATACACTCTTTTTAAAATTAAGCAAACTTTTATTTTTAATTTTTTTAACAAACTTTTATTGAAGCATAAATTGCAGTATGGAAATGTATTTCAACTGATTTAAGATCAACACCATGAAGGGAAAATTTATGGCACCAAAACTTCCCCTCATCTATCACACTAAGATTTAGATTATTCTCCAATCTACAGTTTTCATTTTCCTAAGAAATTTTCCATACAAATTTGTGGACTTTATAAACATTAGGTTGAACTCTACTTTTTAAAAATGAATATACCTCAAGCCAACAAATGTCATCAAATCTGCTAGAGTACTGTTCAAGAACAAAATGCACTTTGAGTATTGTCCCTTAAGTAACCAGAGCACCAAAACATTAGGTGCCTTGCTACTTACAGGATCACAAACTGGTTACACATTGAGTGAACGCTTCTTCGATGAAACTTTAAACAATATGTTTAAAATAAGTCAAAACAGTGTTCCAATCACTTGATTTCAAACCAAGTAGATTTTGTTTTAGAAACACTAAAAAAAAAAAAGTGTTTCATCTGTCAATCCAGAAAGAATTAAAAACATATTAAGGACAAGAAGAAACATAAAATTTAGTTAGCTTCTGTATTAGTCAGCCAAAAGAGGTGCTGAAGTAAAGTAGCAGAAATCTGTTGGTTTTTATACAGGGTATTTATTTGGAGTAGAAGCTCACAGTCATAAGGCCCTAAAGAGTCCAACTCAAGGAACCATAAGAGGTACTTCCTCACCCAAAGTCTGTTGCCATGTGTTGACGCAAGATGGCAGGTGATGTCTGCTAGGGTTAAGCCATCCTCTTTCCTCTTAAGTCTCTGTGGTCCCAGCTTCTCCTGCTTTCAGCTGTAGCCTGGCATATGGCTCATCTCTCTTCCTCTGGGGCTCGTTTCTTTCTGGGCTCAGCTGCTCTGTTCTCTTCACAAGTTCAGCTGTAAACTAGCAGGCTCTTCTCTCTTGCCAGGGCTGGAGGAGCTTCACAAGCAAAGCAATTAAAACAGTCATCAAATATCTCCTGAAGATGAAAAGCCAAGGGATAGATGGTTTATGGGTGAATTCTACCAAGCATTCAAAGATGATCTAATATCAATCTTGCTCAAGTTCTTCCAAAAAAATTGAACAGGAAAGAACACTACCAAACTCATTCTATGAAGTCAACAACACCCTAATACCAAAACCAGATTAAGATGCTACAAAAAGAGAAAATTACTGACTAATATCCCTAATGAATAGAGATGCAAAAATCCTAAAAAAAAAAAAAAAAAAAAACTTGTAAATCAAATCCAAAAGCACATTAAAAGAATTATATACCATGATCAAGTGGGTTTTATCCAAAGTACGCAAGGGTAGTTCAACTAAAAAAAATCAATTTGTGTAATAAACTATGTATTAGTCAGCCAAAGGGCTGCTGATGCAAAATACCAGAAATCTGTTGCCTTATTGGTATTTATTTGTGGTAGAAGCTTACAGTTACCAGGCCATAAAGCATAAGTTTCTTCCTTCACCAAAATCTGTTGCCATGTGTTGGAGCAAGACAGCTGCCGACATTTGCCAGGGTTGAGGCTTCTTGGGTTTCTCTCTGGGCTCAGTGCCTCTGTTTCCTCCACAAGGTCAGCTGTAGACTATGAGGGTCTCTAGGCTTTGCCTCTCTCCACAAGGCCAGCTGTGACCTGTCAGATGAATGGCTTGTCTCTTTTCCCGGGGCCTTCTCTCCTTCCTCATCAGAACTCCAACATCAAAACTCCAACTCAAAAAACTCCAAGTCTGTCCTTTGCCATGTCTTTTACTTTGAGACCCCACCCACCAAGGGGTGGGGGTCAACACCCTACTGACATGGCCCAGTCAATGCCCTAATCATAAGTTAATCATGCCCAGATGAACAGACCAGTTTACAAGCATAATCCAATATCTTTTTTTGGAATTCGTAACTAAATCAAACTGCCAAACTGCTACAAACTGTATTGATAAATTGAAGAAGAAAAATCTCGATTCTCTCAATTGATGCAGAAAAGGCATCTGAAAAATACAGCATCCTTTCTTGATAAAAACACTCCAAAAGATAGGAATAGAAGGAAGCTTTCTCAATATGGTAAAGTGCATATTTGAAAAACCTACAGCTAGCATTGTACTCAATAGTGAAAGAGTGAAAGCTTTCCTGCTGAACTCTGGAACAAGACAAGGATGCCCACTGTCACCACTGTATTCAAAATTGTGCTAGAAGTTCTAGTTAGAGTGGTTAGGCTAGATATAGAAATAAGACACCCAAATAGGAAAGGAAGAAGTAAAACTTCCACTATTCACTGATGATATGATCCTATATCTAGAAAATCCTGAAAATCTACAACAAAGGTACTAGAACAAAGAGACAAGTTCATCAAAGTGGCAGAATACAAGGTTAATATGCAAAAATCAATAGTGTTTCTATACACTACTGATGTGTGACCTGAGAAGGAAATCAGAAAAAAATCCATTTATAATAGAGATAAAAGAATCAAATATTTAGAAATAGATTTAACCGAGGACATAAAGGACCTGTATTTAGAAAACTACAGAACATTCTTAAAAGAAACTGAAGAAGACTTATATAAATGGAAGGACGTTCCGTGTTCATGGATTGGAAGACTAAATATCATTAAGACATCAATTCAACCCAAACTGATTTATAGATTCAGTACAATCCAAATAAAAATCCCAAAAGTCTATTTTGCAGAAATTGAAAAGTCAATTATCAAATTTATTTGGAAGGGTAAGAGGTCCCAAAAGCCAAAAACATCTTTAAAAAGAAGAATGAAGTTGGAGGACTCTCACTTCCTAACTTTAAAGTATATTACTTAGCTACAGTAGTAAAAAAAAAAAAAAACAGTATGGTACTGACAGAAAAACACAGATTGACCAATGGAACAAAATTGAGAACTCAGAAATAGACTCTCACATCTACAGCCAAGTGATTTTTGACAAGGCTATAAAGCCCTCCCACCTGGGCTAGAACATTCTATTCAACAAACATCTAATGCTGAGAGAACTGGACAGCCATATCCAAAAGTAAGAAAGAGGACCCCTAATCTCATCTTTTAGCAATCATTGGCAGCCAACTCAATGGGAGGAAATATTTGGCAATCACATATCCAATGAGGGCTCAATATCTGATATATAAAGAGATGCTATAAATCAATAATAAAAAGACAAACTACCTGATTAAATAATGAGTAAAAGACTTGAAAAGACAATTATCCAAAGAAGAAATACAAATGGAAAAAAATATGAAAAAATGTTCAACATCACTAATGATTAGAGAAATGCAAATCAAAACTAAAATGAGATATCATTTCATACCTATTAGACTGGCCACTATTAAAAAGTCAGAAAACTACAAGTGTTGGAAAGGATGTGGGGATTGAAATGTTGAATGCACAACTATGTGATTATACCAAATACCATTGATTGTACACTTTGGATGGATTTATGTTTTATTAATGTATATCAGTAAAGTTGATTTGTTAAAAATACAATAGAGGCATACAATAGAAGATTTGAAATCATGGAAGAAAGAATGAGTGATGAAGAGGACAGAATGGCTGAAATTGAAGAGAGAAAAGAACAGAGAGAGGAAAGAATGGAAAAAATGATCAGGGGCTCAGGGAATCGAATGATAGCATGAAGTGTACCAACATACATGCATGGGAGTTCCAGAAGGAAAAGAGAAGGGAAAAGGGGCAGAAAGTGTATTTGAGGAAATAATAGCTGAAAATTTTCCAACTTATGAAAGACATGAATATACAGGTGCAGGAAGCACAGTGTCCTCCAATCAGTATAAATTCAAATAGACCTACTCAAAGACACATAATATTCAGAACGTAAAGTGCCAAAAATAAAGAGAAAATTCTGAAAGCAACAAGGGAGAAGCAAAACATCATATACAAGGGGCACCCAGTAAGAGTTATTGTGGCTTTCTCATGAGAACCATGGAGGTAAGAAGGCAGTGGTTTGATATAATTAAGGTGCTGAGAGAGAAAAACTGGTCAGTCAAGAATTCTTTATCCAGTAAAAGTGTTCTTCAAATATGATGATGAGCTTAAAATATTCATAAATAAACAGAAACAAAGAGAATTTGTAAACTAGAAACCAGCTCTGCATGAAACACTAAAGGGATCTCAGCAGCCAGAAAAAAAAAGAAAGAGAGAGAGAGAGAGAGTGGCTTGGAGGAAAGTATAGAAGTGAAGACTATCAGAAAGGGTAACAAAGGGGTAAAAAGACAGACAAAACTAAGATATGACATATGAAAGACAAAGATAAAATGGTTGAAGTAAGTAATGCCTTTACAGTAATAACATTAAATGTTAATGGATTAAACTTCCCAATCAAAATACATAGGCTGACAGAATGGGTAAGAAAGCATTAAAGCATT
This sequence comes from Chaetophractus vellerosus, assembly GCA_004027955.1. NCBI lineage: Eukaryota > Metazoa > Chordata > Mammalia > Cingulata > Chlamyphoridae > Chaetophractus > Chaetophractus vellerosus. The sequence goes on along the minus strand of PVKH010005803.1, from coordinate 11,963 downwards.
AGCCATCCACATGCTGTCGGCTGGAGACTCAGCTTAGACCCGAGGATGCAAATAGACTGAATGTGAAAGGTTGGAAAAGATATTTCACACAAACAGTAACCAAAGAGAGCAGTGGTAGCTACACTGGTGTGAGGCTAAAACAGACTTTAAATGCAGAAAAAAGTGATAAGAAATGCAGAAGACTGTTATATATTAATAAAAGGGACAATCCACCAAGAAGGAGTAGCAGTCTTAAATATCTATGCAACTAACCAGGGTACTCCAAAATACATGAAGAAAACTCTGGAAAAACTGAAAGGAGAAATAGATGTCTCTATAATAATAGTTGGAGATTTCAACATGCCACTCACATCAATAGATAAAACAACTAGACAGATGGTCAACAAAGAAAGAGAGAATTTGAACAATATATTAAATGAGCTGAACCTGACATACATATACAGAACATTGCACCCCAAATCAGCAGATTATACATTATTCTTAATTCTCATGGATCTTTCTCCAGGACAGACCACATGCTGGACCACAAAGCAGCTCTCAATAAATGTAATAATATTGAAATTATACAAAGCACCATCTCTGATCATAAAGGAATGAAACTGGAAATCAATAATAGGCAGGAAAGGGGGAAATTCACAAATATATGAAGGCTAAACAACACACTCCTAAACAATCAGTGGGTTAAAGAAGAACTTGCAAGAGAAATTAGTAGATAGCTTGAGATGAATGAAAATGAGAACACAACTTATCAAAACTAATGGGACACAGCAGAGGCAGTGCTGAGAGGGAAATTTATAGTCCTAAATGTCTATATTAAAAAAAAAGAAAAAGCTAAAATCAAAGACCTAACTGAACACCTGGAGGAACTAGAAAAAGAACAACTAACTAACCCCAAAGCAGGCAGAAGGAAAGAAATACTGAAAACCAGAGCAGAAATAAATGAAATTGAGAAAAAAATAAGAGAAAATCAACAAAACAAAAAGCTGATTCTTTGAGATCAACAAAATTGACAAACCCCTAGCTAGACTGACAAAGAAAAAAGAGAGATGATGCAAATAAATAAAATCAGAAATGAAAGGGAGGATGTTATGGCTGACCCCACAGAAATAAAAAGGATCATAAGAGTATATTATGAGAAAATGTAAGCCAAGAAATTAGACAACCTAGATGAAATGGACAAGTTCCTAGAAATGAACAAAACAACGTACTTTGACTCTACAAGAAATATGAGAACTCAACAAACCAATCACATTTAAAGAGAGTGAATTAGTCATCAAAAATCTCCCAAAAAAGAAAAGTCCAGGACCAGATAGCTTCACAAGTAAACTCTACCATGCATTTCAAGAAGAATGAACACAAATCCTGTTTAAACTCTTCCAAACAATTGAGAAGGATGGAAAATTGTCCAATATATTTTATAAAGCCAACATCACCCTAATGCCAAAGCCAGATAAAAATACTACAGGAAAACAAAATTACCGACCAATCTTTTTAATGAACATAGATATAAAAGTTCTCAACAGGGAACTGGCTGTAGCTCAATTGGTAGGGCTCCAGTTTACCACATGGGAAGCCCTGGGTTCAGTTCCCGGGGCCTCCTGGAGAAGGCAAGCCTCCTGGTGAAGGCAAGCTGCCACACGGTGAGCAGCCTCAGTGGGATGACGCAGCAGGGTGAGACAAGCAGACACAGAAAAACGCAAAAAAAAAGCAACTGAACACAGCGAGCACAAGCAGCAAGGGGTGGATATATAAATAAATAATAAATAAATCTTAAAAAAAATTCTCAACAAAATTTGCAAATAGAATCCAACAGCATATTAAAAGAATTATACAACACAACCAAGTTGGATTTATTCCTGGTATGCAGGAGTGATTCAACACAAGAAAATCAATTAATATAATACATGACATTAACAAATTGAAGGGTAAAAAAACCACATGATCAATTTGGTTGATGCAGAAAAAGCATTTGACAAAATCCAGCATCCATTCTTGATAAAAACACTTCAAAAGATAGGAATAGAAGGAGAGTTCCTCAATATGATAAAGGGCATATATGAAAATTTCACAGCCAACATCACACTCAATGGGGAAAGATTGAAAGCTTTCCTTCTAAGATCGGGAACAAGACAAGGTTGCCCACAGTCACCACCAATATTCAACATTGTGCTAGAAGTTCTAGCTAGAGCAATTAGACAAGAAAAAAATTAAAGGCATCCAAATAGGAAAAGATAAAGTAAAACTCTCACTACTTGCAGATGACATGACCTATAATTAGAAAATTCTGAAATGTCTATGACAAAACTATTGAGCTAATAAACAAGTTCAGAAAAGTGGCAGCATAACAAGATCAAGCAAAATTCAGTAATGTTTCTGTACACTAGTATTGAACCATTTGAGGAAGAAATCAAGTGGAAAATCCATTTACAATAGCAACAAAAGGCTCAAATACCTAGGAAACAATTTAACCAAAGATGTATAGGACCTGTATTCAGAAAACTACAAAACCTTATTAAAAGAAATCAAAGAAAACCTAAACAAATGGAAATACATTCTGTATTCATGGATTGGAAAACTAAATATCACTTGTCCTACACAAATTGATTTATAGATTCAATGCAATACCTATCAATTCCAACAGCCTAGTTTACAGAGATTGAAAAGGCAATTACCAAATTTATTTGGAAGAGAAAAGGCACCCAAATAGCCAAAAGCATCCTCCAAAAAGAATAGCAATGTGGGAGGACTTTCACTGCCTGACCTTGAAATATATTACAAAGCTACAGTGGTCAAAAAAGCATGATATTGGCATAAAGTGAGACACATTGATCAGTGGAATAGAATAGAGAGTTCAGAAATAGATCCGCACCTCTATGGTCAACCAGTTTTTGACAAACCTACCAAGTATACTTTACTGAGACAGAATGGTCTCTTCAACAAATGGTGCTGAGAGAACTGGATATCCATAGCAAAAAGAATGACAAAGGACCCCTATCTCACTCCCTATACAAGAATCAACTAAAAATGGATCAAAGACCTAAACATAAAAACCAGGACCATAAAACTCCTAGAAGATAATGTTGGGAAACATCTTCAAGATCTTGTGTAGGTGGAGGTCTCTTAAACCTTATACCCAAAGCATGAGCAATGAAAGGAAAAAATAGATAAATGGGACCTACTCAAAATTAAACACTTTTGCACCTCAAAGGACTTGGTGAAGAGGGTAAAAAGGCAGTCTACTCAATGGGAGAAAATAGTTGGAAATAGAGCTCAACAATAAAAAAACAAATGACCTGATTAAAAAATGGGCAAAAAACCTGAATAGATATTTTTCTAAAGAATAAATAGAAATGTAAAAAAAACATTAAAAAATGTTCAACATCACTAGAGATTAGGGAAATGCAAATCAAAGCCACAATGAGATATCATTTCACACTTATTAGAATGGCCACTATTAAAAGAACAGAAAACTACAAGTGTTGGGGAGGATGTGGAGAGATAGGCACACTTATTCACTGTTGGTGGGAATGCAGAATGGTACAGTCACTGTGGAGGAAATAGTAAAAACACATCTTAGGGTTTGTAATTAGTAGTGCTACCATATGGCTATATTAGTTGAAAGGGAACATCTAAGTATGTGTATATTACTAGAAGAAAAGCTAAAAAATGTATAGTATAGTGAACCTGATATTAGTTGAAAGGGAACATCTAAGTATGTGTATATTACTAGAAGAAAAGCTAAAAATGTATAGTATAGTGAACCTTGTATAGTGAAAATTAATATGGTTAATAGTGCATATATAAGAATGTTTTTCTCTGAAACAAAACAAATATATGTTAATGTTACAAGAGGTTGATACCAGGGTGATATTTGGGCAAAAATACAACCAAAACAAACTATGGAGGGGCCGGCTCGATAGCCCAGTGGATAGGGCGCCGGCATACCACATGGGAGGCCCCGGGTTCGATTCCCGGGGACCTCTCCTAGCGGGCAGACCGCCTTGAGAATGGCAAGCCACCATGGGCGGGCCGTAGCCGCCGTGGGCAGGGCAAGAAGCTGCCACGGACAGGGCAAGAGCCGCCATGGGCAGGGCAGGTCGCCCGCGGATGGAGCGCAGCCAGCCACCCGTGAACTGAAAGCTGGCCGTGAACTGACGCAGAGACCGCCCACAAGCGGGGAAAGCCGCGCCTGCGCAGTGACCACTCTCGGCGTGTCCCCACAGCGGGGAGAAGGGGAGATATGTAATAAAATAAATAAATCTTTAAAAAAAAAAAAAATTTTTTTTCCAATTTTGTGAGCCTGGGGAACTAAGGGGGTGGTTGTATTTTTGGCAAAAATAAGAGGTGGCTTTTATGTGTTTGAAGAAAGGAAAAATATTTATTTCTCACTGGGAAGAGCCAGTAAGAGGACATAAAGCACCAGGCAGAAGGTCCAAGATCAAGGCTGGTCATTTCAGTTGGGAATAATTTGCTGACTTTAAAAGTTTCATTGAAACCAGCTGCTAAATATGGTGGTGGATGGTAGTAGGAAAAAGAAAGGAAAAAAAAAATCACTTACACATATTCCAAGAGAGAATATCCTTGGGTCTGATAGAACATTTAAGAGACTGATAAACTTGCAAGCTTCACAGCAAGCCAAACTCTGTTTACATGAGCTTGGAGGAGCAACTTCCCCTTCATGTGCAGGGCTTTTACCACTTCCTTGAAGTCCCATCTTCTTTCAAAAATGCCATAAGTTGAATTGAATTATAGTTCTTGTTACTAACACATTATAACTATACCTGGCATATAAAATAATGTCAAATAGCAGGTACCTTGTATTTTATTAAATTATTGCTTTTTTTTTTTCTTTTTTTTTCAGAAAAAAGACTTACTTTGCCTGGGTTTGCCATATAACGAGAATGGAATGTCTCTTGGAAAGAAGATGGTCACCCATAAAATATACAATAGCGTGGAACAGTAAAATCCCTTTCAGAGACTCTGAGAAGACTTTCCTGAGACCCTGTCCTCACAACTGTGCCAGCAACTATCCTCAATATTGGAATAACATGCCACACATGCCTATTTCTGTCGGCATGCTTACAACACAGTACTGATGATATATTTTAAGGTGTTTGTGATCCTGACTAAATACTAAGGCCCTTACAGACAATGAAAAAAAGCTATTTAAAAAATATTTAGTATTGCTGAGGTTTAATTTCCAGTTTGGGGCTTTTATGAACATTTGAGTATAATTCTACACATAGATATATTGTTTCATTTCTCTAGAGTAAATACTTAAGAATGGGATGCCTGTGCCATATGATAAGTGTGTATTTAACTACATGCCAAATGGTTTCCAAAATTTCAAATTTTCATTTCATTGAGAGTTCGAGCTGCTTCACATTATTTGCCAATACTTGATATCATAAGCCTTTTTAAGTTTAGCAATTCTAATTAGTTGTAGTGGCATCATATTGAGGGTCTTGTTTCTTTTTAACAGCTTTGTCAAGGTATAATTGACAATAAACTGTACATATTTAATATGTAAAATCTGATAATTTTTGTCATAGGCGCATATTTATGCATCCATCCTGACAAAATAGTGAACATATCCATAATCTAGGGGTTTCTGCATGGCACTGAGTAATCTTTCTCTCCCTCCCCTTCTCATTTTACTTTTCTAAGCAATCACTGGTCTCCTTTTTGTTACTGTAGATTAGTTTATGTCTCTAGAGTTTCATATAAATGGAATCTTAGAATATACACTCTTCTTGTCTGGCTCCTTTCACTCAGCATAATTATCTTGAGATTCATCCATGTCATTGTGTGTACTAATAGTTCATTACTTTTTGTTCTGAGTGGTATTCCATTGCATAGATATACTCCAATCTATTAATCCATTCAACTGCAGGTGGTCATTTGGGTTGTTTTCATTTTCTCTTTTCAACTATTACAAATAAATCTGCAATAAACATTCATGTCCATTCAAGTCTTTTTATTGACATAAGCTTCCTATGGATGGGCCATATGGTAGGTATATTTTTAATTTTTTAAGAAACTGTCAAATTGTTATCTTAAGATGTTGTGTCTTTTTAAAAAATTTCCAACAGCAGTTTGTGAGGATTTCAGTTCCTACACATCTTTGCTAACAAGAGGCATGGTTAGTCATTTTATTTTTTGCCATTCTAATAGGAATAATGGTAAACTGGTATGTCACTGTAATTTTAATGTGCATTTCACCAATAAATACTGTGCTTATATGCCATGTCTTTTTAAACCTCCTGCCAAAATTTCTATCTTGGTTGTTTTCTTAATATTGAATTTTTGAGAATTTTTAATGTATTCTGATTAGATATATGAATTGCAGATATTTTCTCCCAATTATGACTTGTCTTTTTATTTCTGACAGTATCCTTTAAAGACCAGGAATTTTAAATGTTGATGAAGTCCAATTTATCATTTTAAAAATTTATGGATCATGCATTTTTTTGTTTTGTTTTGTATCTAAGAAATCTTTGCCTAATCCAAGATCACAAAGATCTTCTTCTAGAAGTTTTATAATTTAAAATTTTACATATCAGTATATGGTCCATTTTGATTTAGTTTATGTATTTGCTATAGGATGTGGCTTAGAGTTATGTATGTACGTATATATTTTTGCATATAGATATCCAATTGTTCTGGCACTATTTTTGAAAAAAAAAACACATTGAAAAGACATTTCTACAGTATAATGCCTTTGCCTTTTTGTGGAAAATCAGTTGTCTATATATATGTGGGTTGGGTCTATTTCTGAACTTTCTATTAATGTTCCATTGATCAATCTGTCTGTGTTTATACCAATACTACTCTGACTTGATTATTGTCACTTTATAATCAGTCTTGAAATCAGCTAATGTTAATCCTTCAACTTTGTTCTTTTTAAGTTTTTTTCTTTTTTCTTTCTTTCTTTCTTTCTTTCTTTCTTTTTTTTTGCCTTTCTGGGTCCTCTGCATATCTACATGAATTTTAGTATTTGCTTGCCAATTCCTAGAACAATAACAACAGCAGCAGTCTGCTGGGTTTTTGTTTGGGATAGCTTTAAATTTATAGACTAATTTGGGATAACTGCCATCTTAACAATATTGAATCTTCCAACTCATGAACATGGTATATTTATCCACTTATTTATGTCTAGTTTAATTTCAGTCAGCAATGTTTTATAGTTTTCAGTTTAAACTATATGTACAACTTTGGTCAGATTTACCTCAAAATAGTTCATACATGTTTTTAAAATTTTTTACTGGGTAGCATATATATAACAAAAAATTTTCCCATTTTAACTATTTTTAAGTGTACAATTCAGTGGTATTAATTACATTCACAATATTGTGCTACCATCACCACGATCCATTTCTAAGCCCTTTCATCACCTCAATAGAAAGTCTGTATCCATTAAGTAAAAACTTCCCATCTACCTACACCTGGCCCATGGTAACCTCTAACCTATTTTCTATCTCTATAGAGTTGCTTATTCTAGATAATTCATAGAAGTGGAATCATTCAATATTTGTTCTTTTGTATCTGGCTTATTTCACTCAAAACATAATGTTTTCAAAGTTCATCCATGTTATAACATGTATCAGAACTTTATTCCTTTTTTACAGCTGAATATTACTCCATTGTATACTATATATTTTTAATCTATTCATCTGTTGACAGACAACTTGGGTGATTTCCTTCCTTTGGTGATTTTGAATAATACTGCTATGAACATTGATATACAAGTACCTGCTCAAGTCCCTGTTTTCAATTCTTTGGGACTATACTGAAGAGTGGAATTTTTGGGCCATATGGTAATTCCATGTTTAACTTTTTGAGGAACCATCAAACTGTTTTCCAAAGTGACTGCACCTTTTTTCATTCCCACCAACAATATAGAAGCTTTCCTACTTTTCCACATTCTCACTGTCTTAGTTTGCCAGATCTGCTATCACTAATACCAAAAACTGCTTTGGTTTGAACAAAAAGAATTTATTGTCTTATGGTTTTGAGGCTGGAAGAAGTCCATAATAAAGATGTCAGTAAGACTTACTTTCTCCCAGAGTCTGTACATTCCAGGCTGGCTGCTGGCAATTTCTAATGTCCCTTTTTATTTATTCTCTTACCTATGGATTATTTAGACATGTTACATGCCATCTGTTTACATATCATATGGATTACATAGTATATGGTTTACCTACTACAAAATTTTCCCATTTTAAGGGTACAATTCAATAATTTTTAGTAAATTTACAGAGATACACAACCATAAACCCTATCTAGGTTTAGAACATTTCCATCACCCCTTACCCCCACAGTATGTCTCATGTCCATTTACAGTCAATCCTGGTTCTAAACCACAGCCCCACATCCACTAATCTGCTTTCTATCTCTATAGATTGCCTTTTAAATGTGTTTCATATAAATGTAAAAACATAGTGGGTTATTTACAGGTGTGTTGTTTAATTTCAAAACTTTGAAAATTTCCAAAATTTCCTTCTTTTATTTCTAATCATGTACTTTGTCTGAGCTCAGTGCCTTTAAGTTTATTGAGACATGTATTATGGCCTAATTTAGGGTTTATTATGGATAATGCCTATTTGCACTTGAAAAGAATGTTTATTCTGCTGTGTGTTGGGTGGAATATTCTAGAGATGTCATTTAGATCTAGTTCATTGACAGGTTGTTCAAGTTTTCTATATCCTTTTTGATTTTCTAACAGTTTTTTTTCCCCATTATTGAGAGTGCAATCCAGGTCTCTTATGGTTACTGTTTGTATGGTATAGCTTTCCCTATTCTTTTACTTTCAATGCATTTGTGCCATTGAATTTAAATCATGTCTCTTATGGGCAGAATATAGTTGGATCTTGTTTTATTTTACCCATTTTGTTAACCACTGCCTTTTGATTGGAGTGCTTAATCCATTTATATTTAATGTAAATATTAATATGGTTGGATTTATATCAGCCATTTTGCTATTGTCTGTTCCTCCTTTCCTCTTTTCTTTTGCTTTAAACAGGTATTTTTCTGATGTATCATTTCAATTTTTTAAATTCTATTTTTTCGAGTTATTTTCTCATTAGTTCTAATGGGGATTAAAATATGCATCTAATTTAAACAATCTACTTGATATTAATTCTGACTTAATTCCAGTAAAATAAACTTTGCTCCAGTATAACTCTATCTCCTCCCCTCTCTTTTGTGTTAGCACTGCCATACATATTATATCTTTAAATGTTATAAACCTGATGATATAGTTTTATCATTATTGTTTTATGCAATATTCTTTTAAAGTGGTTAAAAGAAGAAAAAAGAAAAATATAATCCTAATTTCTTTAATATTTATCAAAGTAATTACCTTTATTGATGTTCTTTATTTCCTCATGTGGATTTCAGTTACTGTCTGGTGTTATATCCTTTCAGCCTGAGGGATTCCTTTTAGTATTTATTGTAAGGCAGTTGTTTAAAGCAATGCATTCTCTCAGTCTTTGGTTATCTCAGTATTTGGTTATCTGGAGCTCTTGATTGCCTTTCTTTTTTCAGAAAATGAAAATGTCTTGTCACTGCATTCTGCCTTCCATTGTTTCTGATGAGAAGTCAATCATGAATCTTATTGTAGCTCCCTTGTATATGATGCCTTGTTTTTCTCTTTCTTTCTACTTTCAAGATCTTTTGTCTTTGTTTTTCAACAGTTTGACTATGATGTGTCTATGTGTGGATCTATTTATATTTTTCTTATGTAGAGTTTGTTGGCTCTTTCCCCCTAGATAACATTGTTAAACTCTAGCTGTTTTATTGGTCTGTTTCTTACTTCTTTTACAGTTCTGTATCTCAACCTAAGACTATTTGTGATAATGGCATTCCCTGATTGTTACTGAGATAGCTATTGTTTCCAACAAACAGTTGTTTTTCTTGAATAAACATAATGGCCTCTCATAGATTAAAATTTGTTATTTTAACAAATTAGCTTACATATCATCATGGATAATAGGTACTACAGATTTACTACAGATTCAATTTTCCTAGGTAGGGGTGCCATTGCTAAGAAAAAAAGGAAGAAGTGAGGTAGAGCATTGTTATTCCCAAAATCTTCAGTTAAGATTATGAATATAGAGATAGAGATAAGATAGAGATAGAGATATAGTCACTTCTTGTTCTTGTGATCCTCTTTCTTGGCAATGGCAATCTTTTAGCAGGATGGGAAATATACTTTCAGGTACTATATACTTTATATTGCCCTATGACTCTACAGCTATGTGAAAGGAAAAAATTGATTGATAGATAGATATAGATATAAATATAAATAATACTCAGAAATTAGTTAAAAAGTGGCAAATAGCTGTAATTAAAAGTACAATAGAAAAGAAAAAAGAAAAAAGAAAAAAAAGTGCAATAGAGATCATAGTTCCAAAACAATATATGTTGAAATGGCATTTGGAAACTTGTAGGGGATATAAATCTCCATATACAGTATAGTTTCTATGAGAAAATAAATTCCATGTACTAAACTATTTATATTCAAAGGAACATTTAAAATATAGCCCTTTCATAAATTGGAGCCTGCCTGCCTGTGATCTCCTTTCCCAGAGAACAAGATTTGGTTGCAAGAAACATTTTCACCATATTTGGAGCTTAGTGAATTTATTGAGCCAAATTGCTTATAAAGAAACAAAACAAAACAAGAAGAAAACATAAGCTGTAGGGTGGCATACAGAATGCTACCTAAGCACCTTACAAACACAGGACTGTACTGAATTTGAAAAGCTCATGTTTATTTTTCCTTTTCTCCAGACCCCCAGGTAATAAACTTCCCTGATCCTTTTAGGGGATACCTGATCAGTGTTAGCAAGAATGACCCCATACAGACCTAACTGGAGACCCTTTGGCAGCTCCCTACATTTCACAGGCAATTCATCCACCCCTTTCTTCACTTTGAAGCATGATTTTCCTCCTTAACTGCCAGTTTCTGGAAACTGAGAAAAGTTTTCAGTTTTCAGTATGTATTTCTCTCCTTAGAAATGTGTCAATCTTGGATAACACATTTTGCCAATTCTAACTTACACTTAGTAGCTTTATTTAAAATACATATATTTATAGATATGGAGATAAATGTCCATTAGCTTTATGGGTCCTTCTCATTTATCAGTAAGTAAAGACCATATAAGCATTTTAAATATCATTTTTACAAGTTTTTAAATGTTTCTTTTTAATTTTAAAGTGCTAACCAGGCAATCATCTTTTAGCAAAAAATATTAAAGTGCTTATGTCATGATTATATGAAAATATTGAAATAATCAAAATACTTTTTGTTCTTGCTTTATTGCACCCTGTGTGCTTAGACAATGTACTAACAACAGGACAGTCATTTAAGCAGATAGAAATATCCCCTCCATCTCCAAGCACTGACTGACTCTAGCTTTACTAGACAAAGAAAAGTTTCTCATTTGCTTTGAGCCAATGTTCTAGTTCATAATTTTACTGTATTTTCCTATTCTTTTAAACAAATTCAGTTCCTTTTCCCCTTATATCCAATCCAAAACTATCTCTACTAGGAAACCATGTTTTCTAACCACTCACTGAGAAATTTTAAAAATTTTAGCCTCATGAAAATTTTCACTCACTAGTTACTTGGAGGTTGGGTTCATCAGCACCATACACATCTCTATTGTCTGTCTAACCTTGACATGTCTACCCAGCTCATCTCATTTAAAACTATATCTCTCTTCTCCCGAGAACACTCACCTCAAAAATGTTTGTTACCTCAAGTGCACTCCAAACAGCTCCACTTGAATCTCCAGATCACAAATATCATTCATAGATGGCTATAGAAAGAATTGTTTTGGGTATAGCTCTCCATTTCATAGGGGTTTTTAGAGTATACTAAGTTAATCAGACTTTCATCTCTCCTTTTCTTCAAAAAACAATTGCATTAATCAATCCCTTATTTTAAAATTTGCCTG
>PVKH010005802.1:0-21698 GCA_004027955.1 Chaetophractus vellerosus | reverse complement strand
GACCTGCCCTGCCCGTGGCGGCTTTTTGCCTGTCCGTGGCAGCTTTTTGCCCTGCCCATGGCGGCTCCGGCCCGCCCATGGCGGCTTGCCATTCTCAAGGCGGTCTGCCCGCTAGGAGAGGTCCCCGGGAACCGAACCCAGGGCCTCCCATGTGGTTTCCCAGCGAGCTCTTTATCCACTGAGCTATCTAGCCGGGCCCAATTTAATTGCATTTTGATTACAGAATTTGGTCTCTTTGAAATTGATTCCCCAGTATTTGTTGAGACTTGATTTGTGACATACTGTTTACAAATGCATTTGTTTACAAATGTTCCATATACTTTTAAAAAATGTATTCTCGGATTGGTGAATTCAAATTTTCTATGGATTTATTAATTTTTATCTGCATGATCTATCAATTACTGAAAGAGCTATTAAAATTTCCCACTATAGCTGTGAATTTGTCAATTTCTCTTTGTAATTCTATTAATTTTAGTTCTATATATTTTGAGGCTATATTATTTAGTGAGCAGAGCTTTAGAATTGTCATGTTTTCTTGGCGAATTGTTCCTTCTATCAATACATGGTGACCTATTTATAATGCTTTTCAATTTAAAGTCAATTTAGTGACTTCAGCTTTCTTTTAATTAGTATTAGCCTGGTATATCATTTTTTCCCCATTTTCTTTCAAACTTTCTCTGTGTCTACGTGTTTTAGGTATGTCTTTTATAGATAACGTGTACCTGGATTATTAAATCCAATATGACCATTTATGCCTTTTAATTGGTGAATCTAGTATGCTTACATTTATTGTGATTACTGAAATATGTAAAATTTATTTCTATCATCTTACTTGTGTGTATTCCAGCTTGTTCTATGATTCTTTACATTTGATTATATAAAGGAGAAGTATCCATTAGATACTGTCATGTCTTTAATATCTAATAGATTCTCTTCTTTTTTTTTAACTGAGGATATCATTCTACTTTTTTTACAAATCAATTTTATTGATGCATATTAATAAAGCATACAATTTATCCAAAGTGTACAATCAATGTTATTTGGTATAATCACATAGTTGTGCACTCATCACTTCAGTCATTATTAGAGCATTTTCATTATTTCAATAATAAAAATAAAAAACAAAAAAACAGACAAACAAGAAAATTCCCCAACTCTCAAGCTCTCTCTGCTTCCCCTGCTGTAAATAAAAATTTTGGAACAATTTCATTACTCCAAAATGAAAGATTCCACAACCCTTAGCATTCCTTCCTCACCCCTACATAACCACTAATCTAATTTCATCTTCATAAATTGATTTATATTTGCTCTTTATATAAATGGAATCATATAATATGTAGTACTCTGTGTCTGGTCTCCTTCATTTAGTATAGTTTTTTTTCTGATATTAACATTTTGTAGTATTATCCTACATTTGTACAGCTTCAAAGAAAAAGGTCTTATACATGCAATCTTACCCATATTTATATTTCACATAATATATTTATATTTCACATGATATATTTAGTTCATAATAGGGCAATCATACAGTATTTGTCCTTTTGTGTCTGGGTTGCTAAACTCAACATAATGTCCTCCAGGTTCATCCATGTTGTCACATGTTTCACGACTTTACTTCTTACTGCTGCATAATATTCCATTGTGTGTATACTCCACAATTTGTTTATCCATCCAACAGGTGATGGACACCTGGGTTGTTTCCAACTTTGGGCTAGAGTGAATAACTCTGCTATGAACATCAGTGTGCAGACGTCTATTCATCTAACTGCTCTCACTTCTTCTGGGTATTTACCTCACAATGGTATTGCAGAGTCCCATGGCAAGTCTATATTCAACTTCTTTACAAAGTGCCAAACAGTCCTCCAGAGTGGCTGTACCATTCTACATTCCCACCAACAGTGAACAAGCATTCCTATCTCTCCACATCCTCTCCAGCATTTACAGTTTTCCAACTTTTTTTTTTAAGATTTATTTATTTATTTATTTATCCCCCCCTTGCTGCTTGTGCTCGCTGTGTTCATCTGCTTTGCATTTCTCTGTGTCTGCTTGTCTCGCCCTGCTGCGTCAGCTCACCGCACAGCGGCTTGCCTTCACCAGGAGGCCCCGGGAACCGAACCCGGGGCCTCCCATGTGGTAAACCGGAGCCCAATCAATTGAGTTACAGCCAGTTCCAGTTTTCCAACTTTTTAATAGCGGTCAGTCTAATAGGCGTGAAATGATATCTCATTGTAGTTTTGATTTGCATTTACCCAATCATTAGTGATGTTGAACATTTTTTCATGTGTTTCTTTGCCATTTATATTTCTTCTTTGGACAGTTGTCTTTGCCCATTTTTTAATCGGATAGTTTTTCTTTTTATTGTTGCGTTGTATGATCTCCTTATATATCATGGATATTAAACCCTTATCAGATGTGTGGTTGCCAAATATTTTCTCCCATTGAGTCAGCTGCATTTTCACCCTGTTGACAAAGTCCTTTGGGGGTCAAACGTGTTGAATTTTGAGGAGGTCCAATTTATCTATTTTTCCTTTGTTGCTCATGCTTTGGGTATAAGGTTTAAGAAACCACCGCCTACCACAAGATCTTGAAGATGTTTTCCTATATTTTCTTCTAGGAGTTTTGTGGTTGTTTTCATATTTAGGTCCTTGATCCATTTTGAGTTAATTTTTGTATAAGGTGTGAGATAGGGGTCTTCTTTCTTTTTTTTGGATATGGCTATCCAGTTCTCCCAGAACCATTTATTGAATAGACTGTTCTGGCCCAGCTGGGTGGACTTAACAGCTTTGTCAAAAATAACTTGAGTATAGATATGAGGATCAATTTCTGAGTTCTCAATTCAGTTCCACTGGTCAATCTGTCTATCCTTATGCCAGTACCATGCTGTTTTTACCACTGTAGCTAAGTAATATGCTTTAAAGTCAGGAAGTAAATAATATGTTTTAAAGTCAGGAAGTGAGAGTCCTCCAACTTCATTCTTCTTTTTTAAGACTTTTTTTCTTTTTTGCTATTTGGGGCTCTTTACCCTTCCAAACAAATTTGATTATTGGCTTTTCGATTTCTACAAAAATGGCTGTTGGGATTTTTATTGGGATTGTATAGAATCTGTAAATCAGTTTGGGTAGAATTGACATCTTAACAATATTTAGTCTGCTAATCCATTAACATGGACTGTCCTTCCATTTATTTAAATCTTCTTCAGTTTCTTTTAGCAATGTTTTGTAGTTTTCTGAATATATGTCCTTTATGTCCTTGGTTAAGTTTATTCCTAAATATTTGATTGTTTTAGTTGCTATTATAAATGGGATATTTTTCTGATTTCCCCCTCAGATTGCACATCAGTAGTGTATAGAAATGCTATCAGTTTTTGCATATTACTCTTGTATCCCACCAATTTGCTGAATTCGTCCATTAATTCTAGTAGCTTTGTTGTGGATTTTTCGGGATTTTCTAGATATAGGATCATGTCATCAGTGAATAGTGAAAATTTTACTTCTTCCTCTCCTATTTGGATGCCTTTAATTTCTTTGTCTAGCCTAATTGCTCTAGCTAGAACTTCTAGCACAATGCTGAATAATAATGGTGACAGTGGGCATCCTTGTTCCTGATCTCAGCAGGAAAGTTTTCAGTCTTTCACCATTGGGTACAATGCACTTTACCAAACTGAGAAAGCTTCCTTCTGTTCCTATCTTCTGGAGTGTTTTTATCAGGAAAAGGTGCTGTATTTTGAGAATTGCCTTTTCTGCATCAATAGAGAGGATCAGATGATTTTTCTTCTTCACTTTATCTATGTGGTTTATTACATTAATTGATTTTCTATTTATTTATTTATTTCTTTATTATTTTTATTTATTATACATCCCCCCCTCCCCCTTTGGTTGTTCTTGCTGTGTTCATTTTTCTCTGCGTTCTTCTGTGTCTGCTTGTCTCCCCCTGCTGGGGCAACCTGCCGAGTCAGCTCACCTGCATGGGTGGCCCGCCTGCTGGTGGGGGCTCGCCCTTGCTCATGGGGGCTTGTTTTTTTTTTTGCCCGCCCGCGGGGGCTTGCCTTTGCCTGCAGCAGCGTGCCCCACCCGCGGCGGTGTGCCCTGCCCACGTTGGCTTGCTTTCTCGAGGCAGTCTGCCCATTAGAAGAGGCCCGGGGACTGAACCTGGGGCCTCACATGTGATAACCGGTGCCCTACCAACTGAGCTATATAGCCGGCCCCTAATTGACTTTCTTGTGTTGAGCCACCCTTGCATACCTGAGATAAAACCCACTTGATCGTGGTGTATAATTCTTCTAATGTGCTTTTGGATTTGGTTTGCAATTATTTTGTTGAGGATCTTTGTATCTATACTCATTAGAGATATTGTTCCGTAATTTTCTTTTTTCATAGTATCTTTTTCTGGTTTTGGTATTAGGGGGATGTTGGCTTCATAGAATGAGTTTATTAGCATTCTTTCCTGCTCAATTTTTTGGAAGAGCTTGAGCAAGATTGGTATTGGGTTGTCTTTGAAGGATTGGTAGAATTCACCTGTGAAGTCGTCTGGTCCTGGGCTTTTCATCTTTGGGAAGTTTTTGATGACTGTTTCGTTCTCTTCACTTGTGATTGTTTGTTGAGGTCTTCTATTTCTACTAGGGTCAGTGTAACTTGTTCATGTGTTTCTAGGAATTTGTCCTTGTCATCTAAATTTTCTATTTTTTTTGGCATACAGTTGTTCATAGTATCCTCTTATGATCTCTCTTATTTCTGCACGGTCAGTGGTAATGTCCTTCCTCTCATTCTTTAATTTTATTTATTTGTGTCTTCTCCCTTTTTTTTCTTTGTCAGTCTAGCTAAGGGTTTGTCGATTTTGTTGACTTCCTCAAAGAACTCAACTTTTGGTTCTGTTGATTCTCTCTATTGTTTTTTTTTTTCTCTTGATTTCATTTATTTCTGCTCTAATCTTTACTATTTCTTTCCTTCAGCTTGGTTTGGGATAAGTTTGCTGTTCTTTTTCTAGTTCTTCCAGATGTGCAGTTAGGTCTTCAATTTTAGCTCTTTCTTCTTTTAAAATTTAAGCATTGTGGGCTATAAATTTCCCTCTCAAATCTGCTTTTGAGGTGTCCCAGAGGTTTTGATATGTTGTGTTCTCATTTTCATTCATCTCAAGATATTTTCTGAATCTCTTGCAATTTCTTCTTTGACTCATGGATTATTTAAGAGTGTGTTGTTTAATCGCCATATATTTATGTACTTTCCCATTTTCTGTCCATTATTGATTTCTAGCTTCAATCCATTATTATCAGAGAAAGTGTTTTGTATAATTTCAATCTTTTTAACTTCATTGAGACTTGTCTTGTGACCCAACATATGGTCTATCTTGGAGAAGGATACATGAGCACTTGAAAAGAATGTATATCCTGCTGTTTGGGGCTGCAGTGCTCTATAGATGTCTTTTAGGTCTAATTCATTTATCATATTATTCAAACTCTCTGTTTCTTTATATATTCTCTGTCCAGATATTCTATCCATTATTGAGAGAGGTGTATTGAAGTCTCCAACTATTATTGTAGAGACATCTATCTCTCCCTTCAGCTTTGCCAGTGTATGCCTCATATATCTTGGGGCATTGAGGTTAGGTACATAAATATTTAGTATAGTTATTTCTTCTTGCTGAATTTCCCTTTTTATTAACATATAATGACCTTTTTCATCCCTTATAACAGTTTTGCATTTAAAAGCTATTTTGTCCGATATTAGTGTTGCTACTCCAGCTCTTTTTGGTTATTATTTGCATGGAATATCTTTTTCCAGCCTTTCACTTTTAACCTGGTTGTGTCCTTATGTCTGAGGTGAGTCTCTTGTAGACAGCTTATAGATAGCTCATATTTTTTTAGCCATTCTATCAGTCTATATCTTTTGATTAGGAAGTTCAATCCATTAACATTCAAGGTTATTACTGTAAAGGCATTACTTACTTTATCCATTTAGACCTTTGGCTTTCTGTTGTCATATCGTACTATTGTCTATCATTTTACCCTTTAATTTACCCTTTCTAATAATCTTCATTTCTACATTCTTCTCCAAGTCTCTTGCCCTGGTTTTTTCCTTTCAGGCTGCAGCACTCCTTTTAGTATCTCTTGAAATTCTGGTCTTTTGGTAACATATTCTATCAGTTTTTGACTGTGAAGACTTTGAACTCCCCTTCATTTTTGAAGGACAGCTTTGCTGGATACAGAATTCTTGGCTGGAAGTTTTTCTCTTTCAGTACCTTAAATACACCACAACACTTTCTTCTCTCCTCCATGGTTTCTGTTGAGAGGTCGGCACTTAATCTTATCGAGTTTCCCTTGTATATGATGCTTTGCTTTTCTCTTGCTACTTTCAGAATCTTCTCTTTATCCCTGATATTTGTCATTCTGAATAGTAGGTGTCTCAGGGTAGGTCTATTCAGATTTGTTCTGTTTGGAGTGTGTTGTCCTTCTTGGATATTGATATTTATTTCTTTTATAAGAGTTGGGAAGTTCTCAGTCATTATTTCTCAAATATTCTTTCTGTTCCTTTTCCATTGTCTTCTCCTTCTGGGACACAAATAATGTGTATGTTTTTTAATTTTGCATTGTCATTCAATTCCCTGAGACCCTGTTCCATTTTTTCCATTCTCTTCTCTTTCTGTTCTCCTGTCTTTTCCAGTTTAGATGTTCTGTCTTCGAAATCACTAATTCTGTCTTCAAGCAATTCAAATTTGCTGTTATGTGCCTCTAATATATTTTTTCTTTTCTTTTTTTTCTCTTTTTAAAATTTTTTCTAATGTATTTTTAATCTCTTCCATCATGTCTTTCATTCCCATAAGGTCTGTTACTTTTATTTGAAGGCTTTCAAATTGTTTTTTATGCTCACCCAGTATCTTCTTAATATCCTTTATCACTTTAGTCATATTTCTTTCAATTCTTTAAATTGATTTAGGAGAGTTGTATGATTATCATCAATTGTCTTAAATCCTGTATCTCTTCAGGATATTTGGTTTATACTTTTGGCTGGGCCACCTCTTCCTGTTTCCTAGTATGGCGTGTAATTTTTGCTGATGTCTAGGCATTGGAATATGTTGGTGAATTTACTTTGATGGCTAATTTCTCTCTCTTGCCTATTGTTATTATTTTTTTCACAGCTCTTCTTTGATATTTGGTTCAACTTATCCTAAGTCTTTAAAATTGCCCAGCTTCAGTTATCAAAATTGTGCCAGGGACTCACTAATGGGGCACAGATTTTCTCCCAAGAAGTTAGAGAACAGAGAGACCCAATTGCAGTTTTTGTCCATGTAATTTCCAGTCTGGCCAGCAGATGGTGCTCTTTGACGCACCTTTCACAGTAGTGTGTCTCTCCTGGTTTTCCTTTGTTTTGTTCTGGCTGGAGCCAAGATCCCAAGTGGGCTGGCCAAATTTACTGAAGAAAAGCCCCCTGACTCCCCCTCCTTTTTCCCCTGTAACAGCTGACAAGACAGAAGATGTCTGCTCCCCTCTCAGTCAGCTGCAGTGAGCCAGGGGTTTTACCCCAGCTTAATATCTTGGGGGAGGGGAGGGGAGGTTTAGTAACTCACAGTTTGTTGTTTCATGTTCTTCCTCTCTCTGTCCCTCACCCTCCCGGGAGTTGTAAAGCACTGTTCTGATCTGCTGACTCCCAAAGCAGGTCCCTCAGACAGTTTTTGGCTCTTTCTTGGTTGTTTTTGGGAGAGAGTTGTGCCTTGTCTGCCTAATCCAACGCCATCTTCCCGCAGTCCTCTGGGTCTCATTATTTTTGAGGAATACCCTCAATTAAAGCTTTCTGCAAGTAATAGTCATTTTGTGTTGGAGAAAAAAGAATGGCTGACCATGTGAATTGGGAGGTCTCTAAAGTTATGATAGATTATAAGGGGATACAATGTACAATAATATTCAAATCCATGAATATTCTGAATTCAAAACTCTGAAAGTTTCCCTATAATCAATACTTATAGTGTACAGTATAGGAACTACAAACTCATTATGGTTCTTCCAAAAAATTATAATTTAAATCAATCAAATGTAAAGAAGATAAAGAAATAAAATATCTTCTAAAAATAGAATATCTTTTTCATTGTATTTGGGGCACTCTCTATTTTAAGTGAACAAAGAAGAGAAGCAGGTCTTTTTTTAGGAAGGATTTGAAAGAAGGAAAAATGCTGATTATCTTGGTATTTAAAAAAACATTTTGTTTCAGGTGGAGAAATAAATAGTTTATAATTAGAAAGAAAGATTGCCATGGAACACTTAACATGGCAGAATGGACACAAGATGGGAAGAAAGGAGGAGAGGGTATTTTAAATAGAACAAAAGTTTTGATACATGATTAGATTTTCATAAGAAAAATAAAAGGTTTATAAAAGTGGAGAACATGTATAAAGAGAATTTTGAATGTTTGAGAGAAAACAAAAGAAATAAAGACATCATTGAAAATAAAACAGGAAGATTTGGAAATTGGAAGGGTAATATTTGCACATTGTTACTAAGGACAGAAATGCTGCTAAGTCGTCCTGCCTTCTGCTCTTCCAGCTGTGTCTACTGGGCAAGCAGAAATTTTCCACTTTCTTAGTCCTGGGGAAGGGGGTGCTAAAGATAATGTAATAAAGAAGCCATAATTAAGACAAGATGACAAGAGATGAGATTGCAACCTCAGAGGCCAAGAGCCCAGAACTAGGGAGACAGACAAATGATGAGAAGTTAGGCAGTCTCCACAGATTCTTACAAAGGGCAAACTGAGATTTTTCTACTTTGGATATAAAAATGATATGCAGTGATGGCTTTCCCACTAATCAAGGAGTAGTGAAGTTGAAAGGACTTTAAGAGGTCATTTAGAACATCATCTCATTTCATTCAAATACCTCATCTCTGCTAAACCTGTCATCTAGATGACCCTCAATTTTTCAGATCTGCACATTTTGAACATCATTTACGTATGTGTGTGTAAACTATTTTTTTCTATATTTATCAGATCCCAGTAGAATTACTCATTTTTCAAGTACATCAAAACAAATTAACCCAACAGGTACCTGGCACTGATTAGAAAGCACATATTTCTGCCGGTTTTCAGGTTTGCCAGGACACACAGACATGCAGCCTCACCTTAGTGAAAGCTCGGTAGCATAAGCCACACAATTCCACCAGGTAAGCCAGAGTGAAGACAGCATTCTGAATTACAAAGCTGATCAGCTTTGAAAATGGTTCCAACAAACTCTGCAACGAGATTGGCGTCAAATAAAATCAACTGGTGATTCTTTCGTAAAAAATAAAAGTATTGAAGTCTTCTAATACTTTAATATAATGGCATCATTCTTTTTTATTTAATATGTCACCAGATTACTGTTGCAAACTGAGTTATTGGTCTAACAAGAACAGACTTATACCTTCAATCGATGGTTCAAAGAACATGGTTTAATCATTTTATTGCTCAGGAGAAAAAAATCCATTTTCCCATGTGGCACCATTTATAAACATACCTAATTGCACCCCATCCCCATGTTCTTCTCAAATAATCAAAACAATAAAGACTCTGTGAAATTTGCATTAAGATCTGCCATTTTATTTCTCAGACCTTTAAGCATCTATAGGTTTTTCAGATGCACATAATCTCTGAGTCTGTCATCTCAGTTAAGTAGTGCCAACTACACTAAAGTACCACTAGATTGAACTCCCATCTCAAACCATCTTCCTGCCCATGTTTATCAGGAAGACATTTTGGTTTCCCCATCTCAATCCTACCTATAAAGGGCGAGTTTTAGTCCCATGTGCTTTCTTAAGTCATTTATAAATATTTATTGAGTACCTCCCAAGTATCAGGCAGATTTAGATGCTTTCATATAGCTTATCTTTCAAATTTCTTGTAACTATCCTGGGAGCATGGTATGTTGTATTTAATGAAATAAGCTCTAAAGTCTGACACAAGTAGGTTCAAATTCTAGTTCTCTGTGACCTTCAACAAATGATTTAACCTCTCTGAGACTTAGTTTTCTCCACTGTAGAGTGGTTATAATAATGGCTTCCACCTCATTAGCGTTGTTGTGAGAATAAAAAAGATAATGTTTGCAAACTACTTGGCGACAGTGAGCACCCCACCAATGTTAGCTGAGATACTCAACATTAACCCTCTGAAGCCTAAGAATCCCTATTCTGCAGATGAGGTTACTAAGTAGGCAAGTACTTCCAATCATACAGCTATTGAATGGAAATCAAACCCAAATTCCAGGGCTCTTTTCCAGACATAAAATTGCTTTGTAGAGAAGTCGGAATTTTAATCGGGTTCTGAATCTTCCACACCAGCCCACAGTGATATCTTCTACTTCTCTACCTCTTTAGTCCTTACTTTCTGGCTTATAAAAGTAATATATGCTTAATTTTCAAATTTAGGAAATATAGAAAAGTACTGATAAGGAAATAAAAAGTTATCTATAATCCCACCATCTAGTGATAGCATTTTGATAGATTTCCCTTCTTCTATAAGTAGCAGCTTATTCAGTTCTTATACATATTCAATTCTATGTTTTAATTTTTATCAACAATACAATAAAAAGAAATTTTCAAGTTTAATATGAAATTTTTCATCCATTTCAATGACCAAAAAGTCACATTTTATTATAAATAATGTCTCAATAAATATGTTTTTGCATAAATTTTGCATTTGCATTTTCTTCCTTGGAATAGAAAAAGAATGACAAAATCAAAGGATATAAGCATTTTTTAGATTCTTTTTCCATATTGATACAAAAATGAATTTGTTGCATGTTTATTGCCCCTACAAAGAGAAATTATGTCTTTACTTATAGTGCTTTCCACATAGAGAATCTTAAAGACACTCTTTGAAATAGTTCTGTTGATTCAGGATTTGCTCTGTACGAATGTAGTTTCCTTAAAACATTGACTATGGGGGAATGGGAGTGGGTATATGTTTCCATCTGATACATAATGTATCTTTATTGGTCAAAAAGAGAAACTGAATTCAAGCCTATATAGAAACTTGCTATTATACCTAGCAGAGCAGCATGAATGTAGGGCAATATGGTACAACAGAAAAAGCAAGGAACTTGGAATCAAAAGGCCGATGTTGAAGTCTCTTCTTCCACTAAGCAGCTATGTGACTTTGGCCAAGATACTTCATCTCTCTGAGATGATTTCTAAGCAACTTCCCAGGACAAACATTTCCTGAGTCTTGAAGGTACAGTCAAGATAAATAGTTGCAGGAGACAAGCCGTGTTGGCGTAGTATCTAATAGTTTCAAACTATTGCACCATTCATATAATATAGCCTGGAAATGAAGGGAGTACAAAAGTGAATGAGGCACAGTGTGGACCTTCATGAAGCTCCCAGTCTCCTTGGAGAGGCTTCAGCACCATATAAGTGTTAATTTGGATGAGAGTTCTCTCAAGTAGTGGGGAAGCTGCTATAGGAGAAAGCTGCTGCAGAGGCTAGGGGCATTATTTATTTTAATGGGGCCTTGAAGGATGAGATGGAATTCGCCACACAGACAAGGGAATAAAGCATTTCAGGCAAAGGAAGTGGCCTAAGGAAAGGCAAGGAGGTACGAAATTAAATAAGATTATATATGTAAATCACTTGGCACAATGCCTGCCATGTGGTGTGCGCTCAACAAATAAATGGTGGTAGCGGGTGTTTCTGATGATGATGATGGTGGTGGTGGTGACAGTGCCCAGGAGGCATGCGGGATGAGACAAGGATCCAAAGATTGAATTGGAAAGGCAGGCTGGCAAGTTGGGAAGCACCGTCTTATATGCCATGCTAAGGACTTTGGACATTATCCTGAAAGAAAGGAGAAGTTATCAAAAACTAACACAATGTGATGCAGGTTTGGAAGGATCACCTTATCAGTAGCATGGAGGGTGGGTTGGTGGGCACGGTCCAGGACTAGGAAGACCGCGTATAAAAAACGATATTGTGATGTACTAGAGCTCCTCAAACTAGGCACTGACCTAGCACACGGGGAGGAAAGGAGGGTGTGAGTGAGGCATTCAAGTGCTGTGTCGTCAGTACCGCTATGTGCCTACCTTTTCAGTTTTAAAAATAATGGAATAACTAATTGGTTATTTGTTCTGAAACATACATACCCTTGTGGCATTGGTAGAGGGTATCTTCAAGAGGCAAATCATAATTCTCAAACTGGAATCTAAAGAACACTGGGAACAAATGTGAAAAGAGTAAAAGTCAGTATTTTTCTTTATATATCTTTTGCTTCAAATATTTCCCATAAGCATTTATTTTAGCAAAAATATCTGAACTATAACTGAAATATAGCAGTTGTCCCATGCTATCTACTCATGTTGAAAAATTTATTCTCAGGGGGCCGGCTGTAGCCCAGTGGATAGGGCGCCAGTACACCACATGGGAGGCCCCGGGTTCAGTTCCCGGGGACCTCTCTGAGCGGGCAGACCGCCTTGAGAGGGCAAGCCGCCGTGGGTGTGGAAGAGCTGCCATGGGCAGGGCAAAAAGCTGCCACGGGCAGGGCAAAAAGCTGCCATGGGCAGGGCAAAGCCACCACGGGCAGGGCAAAGCCACCACGGGCAGGGCAAGTTGCCCGCGAACAGAGCAGAGCCACCCGCGAACGGGGCAAGCCGCCTGCATGGTGAGCTGACTCGACATGCCGCCGCAATGAGGGGAGACAAAGTAGACACGGAAGAACGCAAAAATGAACACAGCAAGAACAAGCAGAAAGGGGGGGGATATGTACCAAAAAAAAAAAATTTATTCTCAGATTAAAAAAAAAAACCAAATAATTAAATAATATAAAAAAATTAAATACCTAAACATTGCTCCTAAACTATTTCTCAAAGATACAGCCTAAAATTAAATCAGATAGAGTTAGATAGATAATTGGATGGACAGGTGGATTGATAGATGGGCAGGTAGATATTAATTATGTGCAATTCAAAAGAGGTATGCTAATTTGTGGAAGGCCATGTTGGGAAAAAAACCCACTTAGATCTATTTAAAACCATTATGTTTATTTTTCCAATTAAGAACTAGTTACAACTGCCCTTTCTCTACTAAAAGACATGACAAAAATCTGGGGAAAAGCCATAAAATTTCTACAAGAGAAAATCATGCCTCATAAAGCTATTAGAGCTCCATTTTGGCAATGTTCCACATCAAAATGTCCTTTGAAAATTGAATTTACTGAAATTGGAGGTAAATGTTACAGCAGGAATAAAGAATTATATTATTTAACATGTTGAAAATATTATAGTAACAGGATCCAGTTAAATCTCTGCAGTTGTGTATGATATTAACCTGTTTAAAATCATAGAAACTAAGCCGGTGGTTCTCCAAGTGGGATCCTGGGACCAGCAGCATCTGAATTACCTGGAAACTCCTTAGAAATGCAAATCCTCAGGCTCCACCTCATACCTACTACATCAAAAACTCCGGGAGCTGGGCCCAGTAGTCTGTTTTAACAAGCCCTTCAGGCGTTCTGACACACATTAACGTTTGAGAACCACGTCTCTAAATCGATGAGAACTAAAGAAAATTTTCAATGGCTTAATATTTTCCCTAGAGATTTTTTTTTTTTTTTAAAGAGAGCAAAAAATTATTAGAGGCAGCAGCCAGATCCCGTATCTGACCTAGCCGGGCAAATTCTTGCACAAATTCTGAAAGCCCGTATATTTCACAAGCACCTTCTAAGGGTCTATGTAATCTGCTCAATACCCAAGGAGTTGAGGTGACATTTATTCGAGCAGGGGCTAAGAAATGGCTGCTCATCGGGCACGCCCGATTTTAAAAATCACCTTAACGACAAGGGAAATCTGACATCACCAGGCCTGCGTTCCTACATAACATTTGGCTGCAATGGAGTAGCAGCCGACCCCTGCAGAAGAGACTGACGCATTTCAGTTCTCAAGGGTCTCAAATCTCATTATTACCTTACCTCACTCCATTTCACTCATTAAACTCTCAGGCAGAGTCCCTATGGGAAGGGCTGATTGTCACCAATGAGCCTTACCAGTTGTTTACAGCTGGCGACCTTCTAATTGGTGGGTGTTCAGGTTGAATATTTTAACTCTGGCACCTGCCCATAGCATTTGAATTTGCCTGCTCTGCACCATCTCTTAGTGTGTGGTTTTTTAGCAATGAATGGCCCTGAATGACACCCTGGCCCGATGGATGTTCCATGAGGTTGAAATGTGTGTACTTGATTTCCCATGTGGGTATGTACGGTAGTTTTATACAAACATAGTTTCAAAGTACATAGCCTCCTTGCTTGGATTTATTCAGCTACTACAGGTTTCTGGGTAAACAAGAATCACAGAATGGAAGAGATGGTAAAGACCCCTCCTTGGTGTCCCTGTTTTACATACTAACTTCAAATTCAAAGCAGCATACTCTGAGCTAAGTGTCCCTGAATTATCACCCTTACAGATCCTATAAGTAGTATCTGCCAATTTGGAAAGAAGTATCATCAGAGGTGATGGGTTTTTATAAAACGTTTCATATGCATTTAGTACCCCTTTCAGAAACGAAGCTACCAAGATTTAACAGCATTCATAAGATCAGCAAGTAATTCACCTTGTTGCATATTAAATACTTGTATCTGTCCTTTGATCTGCATAGAGAAAGCACAAAAAATCTTTGAGGAGCAAATGAGGTTCAAAGGCAGCAGTGACCACTGCCTGCCACCTCCTTCATCCTGCACTACAGATATGAATGCCTTCCACGCACCCCAGAAACCTGTTAGTGGAAAGAGCACTGAACAGTGAGTCAGGAAACTTGAGTTCTTTGCTCACACTGCCACCACTGAGCTGTTTCAGGAAGTCACACAGCTTCTCTGAATTTGCTGTCCCCCATCTGGGAAATGGGGACATTGGAGTGGATGATTCTTTAAGGTCTCTTCAAGTTTTAATGGGATAGATTCTGTGTTTGCATTTAATGGGCTCATATTGAAATGTCCCTTGGGCCACCAAATTTCCAGCTATGTTTGTGGGCTTGAGGTAGTATGGTGAGGGTGGGGGATAAACAGTCAAAAACAGAAATAACATTTTGTTCTTGCAAGTTCGTTATTCACCAACAGGTAAACAATCACTTCCTTTTAGATAATTTCTCTAAAATTGAAACTTTACATCATATGCTTGGGGTTCTTTTAGAAAAACCATTTATTTATTTATTATGTATGTATTTATATAATATCCACCTGAGAAATTTTTCTAGATAAACACAATCTACTAGTGTCTTCCCGACCTTTTCTGTTTCAACAAGAAACATAGACAATCACCGAGCTAAAATGCTCCCCACATATTGTTGTCCTTCTGTAACATTTGGAAAGAAAACCTAAATCATTCTCCCCTCTCCGTGGCTAAAAGATTCTTTATAGCTATAGACTTTTGTGGACATTAAATCACCTGAGATCCTACTTCTTGTGTTGTCACCTGTAAGCAAATGATCCCAGTGGAATATCTTAGCACCTTCAAATTCCTTAGCACCTTTAAAGATATCTGTAAACGGTAGGAAAGTATAAAATGAAATCCTGGTTTACCTTCAGAGGTAAAACACAAGGCAGCTTGGCAAAAAATGTCTGAAACTGGTTGCTGATTGTAGTCCAGAGGCTACTAGGAGAATCCATGGGCAAAGCTTCCATGAAGGTAGCAATGTTTTCCAAACAGCGTATCATAGCACCCCCTGCTGGTAAACTCTTTTTGTTATTTAGACCCTAAAAACAAAAGCACAGGTAATCAACTGCTGAAACAGCACAGGGATTTGGTGAAGATCAGTTTAGAAACTGCATATTCATGCTATAAATATATAATGAGTGACAACTATAAGCCAACCATTGTAATAGAAAGAAGGGATCCAGAGAAAAATGCACACTTTCAGACAAACTTAGGGAAAAGAGCTGGTGATCTTCAGCTCAGTGAGAGAAGATGGAATGTGAGCATGAAGTAAAAAACAGCCTCTACAGAGCTATTCTTGGCTTGGTTAGGTGCTAAGAAGACACGAGGATGTATAAAATGCTTGGTGGAAAGAATTACCCAGGCCATAGATGGGGAGTAAGGACTATAGGAGCAGCAGGTTTCCTGTAGCCATCAGCAACGCCCCCTCCCCGCACCAAGCTGAGAGAGCTCATAAGCAGTGGAGCTGAGACTTGAACCCAAGGATCACAACACACCGTGCACTGCTCTTCCCCACCAGCCTGCATTTCGAGAGCCTGCCAGATCTGTGGAGATGAGTGCTTGGCAGCTAACACCCACCATTTAGCTGGGAGTGTAGAAGCCTTAGCTAAACAGTACATTTATATAAAACAGCAATGTCACACTGCTTTGGCAATTTTTAATTAACTGACTTTGAATTTTTTCCTCAGTAGTATTATATGGAGTCATAGAAAGAAACATGGCAACTCAACAACAAAAAGACAACCTGATTTCAAAATGGGCAAAGGACTTGAATAGATATTTCTCCAAAGAAGATATACACATGGTAAATAAGCACATGAAAACTGCTCAATATCATTAGCCATTAGGGAAATGTATAGCAAAGCAACACGAAGTACCACTTCACACCCACTCAGGTGACTATAATTTAAAAAACAAAAAAATAATAAATGCTAGTGAGGATGTGGATAAATAGGAGCCCTCGTACACTGTTGGTGGGGATGAAAATGGTCCAGCCACCGTGGAAAACAGTTTGGCAGTTCCTCAAAAAGTTAAACATAGAATCATATGGCCCCACAGTTCCTCTCCTAGGTACATACCCCAAATTATTGAAAACAGGGACGTGGACAAATACATGCACTTGCATTTTCATAGCAGGACTATTCACCATAGTCAAAAGGTAGAAACAGCTCAAATATCCATCAAATTGCATGGAAAAACAAATATTATTCAGCCATAAAAAGGAACAAAGTTGTGGTACATGCTACAATGTGGATGAACCTTCAAAACATCATGCAAAGAAAAAGAAGCCAGGCACTAAAAGTCACAGATAGTATGATTCCATTTATATTAAATACCCAGAATAGATAACTCCATAGACATAGAAAGTAGATTAGTCATTGCCAGGGGCTGGGGGGAGAAAGGGATGGGGAGAAACTGCTTAATGGGTAAGGGGTTTTTTACTCTGGAGTGATGGAACTTTATAGAGGTGTGGCTACACAACACCGAGTGTACTGAAGCAGCAGAACTGTTCATTTTTAAATGGTAAATTTTATGTTATGTGAATCTCACCTCCATAAGTTTTTAAAAGAAAGAAAGACCAGAAACATGACACGTGACTTCAGCTGGGGCTGAGAGTAACACTAAAGCAAACCCACCTCCAAGAGCTGACTGAGTGCAGCAATGGAGCTCAGCTCATTGAAGTCCATCAGAGACGTGGCTAAGGTCCGTAAAAAAGTCCCATCTGGAAAGCCAACAATCAGATTTAGTAGAGTTGGAGTTTCAGTGTCTAGCCAAGTTTCCAGCGTCTGCATCCTGAACGGATGAATTACCTTTGATGGTGCTCTGGAACAGCTGCGGGAAAATGCCGTTGGGGGCCAGCTGGTGGAAGATACAGCGCAGGAACTGCTTGGCCACCCCCGCCGCATTGCCAGGAACCATCATGCTGGGGTTCAACAGCAAGAGAGAAGACAAGACACCATGAACCAACAGACATTTGCTTGTATAGGTTTTTAGGCATCAACACACCGATCCTCTTACAGAATAGCTCATGGTCACTTTCATCAGTGAGATGAAATAATCTGTTAAAAATAAGATTTTAGAGAGAACCACGAAATGCCAGCACTACCCCACACATTTTCCAGGCTCCTTGATGTGCCGACAAGAATTCCAGGGCCCAGAATGAAAAGGTGACCTGCAGAGGCCACACGCTTAGAGAATGGAGGCTTCAGGACCAGAACCTGGGATGGTGATTATCAGCAAGGTCCTCCCAGGAAAGTGTCTTTGGCTAAGAGACAGCTGCTCTGAGGAAAATGTTGGGAGGGCGACATTCATTCTCACTTGGAGATCTGGGAGTCTCCTTGGGGCATCTGAGCTGGCACTTGTAAAAGGGACAGGACCTTGACAAGCACGGCTCTCCTTTGATCCCCTGTACCACCTCCACATGTCAACAGTGGATCCAAGAGATCTTTTTGTGACCCTGCCTCTTGGGGCAAAGTACCAGAAGAGATGGTTCCTTGAGGTTATGGGTTAAGTTACCAGAAGGAAGAAAGAGGCAATCAAAGAACCCAAATGGATAAAGGGTGAAAAGTCCCTCTTACCTAAACTGTTGCATTGTGCCATGTCTAACCTGAAATGTTGGTTTAAACATTTAGGTCCAAAATGCTCTTCAGGAAGAAATAACACCAAATGTATACAAACTCTTCCAGAAAACATAGGAGGGAATCCTTCCAATATTTTAAAATACAGCCAGCATCGCCCTAAAACTAGAATTACTACCAAGAAGGAGGAGGAGGAGGAGGAGGAGGAAGAGGGAGTAAAAAAAAAAGGAAAGGAAAAGAACAATAGTCCTCATGAACATTGAATCCAAAACTGCAGATAAAAAGAATAATACTCCCTGGCCATGTAGGGTTTATCCCAGGAATGTAAGAATGGTTTAGCTTTCAAAAATCAATAAACGGAACTCAATATATTAAAAAGTGAAGGACAAAAACCACACAGTTGTTTGAATAGAAGTAGAAAACATGTTTGACAAAATTCAATACACATTCATGATAAAAACTCTCAGCAAACTAGAAACAGAAGGGAACATCTTCAGTCTGAAACAGGGCATCTATGGAAAACCTATAGCTAACTGAGGCGGTTGGAAATTATTTTATGAATCCCCAAAAGAGGAAGATTATGTTTGTACACTAATCTATTCCTCTGGGTGTGATACCCTTTGATTGCATTAAATTCACTGAGGGGACTTTGATTAGATAATTTGATAAGATTGCTTTGGGTTTTTGATTAGACTATGTCAGTGGGCATGACTCTGGTTGAGTCCCCAACCCCTTGCTGGGTCTGATATAAATGGACACTCACACAGACAGGCACAGGAAGATTCTGCCATGTGACAGAAAGAAGAAGGTTCAAACAGCTGAGGCCCCTGGGGGAGAGATGAACCATTTGCCTGATAGCTTACAGCTGAGATTGGGAAGAGCCCAGAACAGCCGAGACTGATACAAGAGGCCTGGAAAGAAACAAGCCCTATGCCAGGAGAGAGAGGACTACAGGATCACTCAAGAGGCTGGGCCCATGGAGCTCAAGAGGAAAGGGTGAACCTGGAGGGGAAGGCAGAGACCAGCCAGACATCGGCGGCCATCTTACTTCAGCATGCAGCAACTGACTTTGATGAGAAAGCACCTTTTATGGTGCCTTGAATTGGACTTTTTAATGGCCTTGGAACTGTAAGCTTTTTAAATAAACTCCCTTTATAAAAGCCAATGGCTTTCTGGCACTTTGCATCAGCAACCCTTTGGCAGACTAATACACTAATATAACAATTAATGGTGAGATATTGAATATGTTCCCTGTAAGATTGGGAACAGGGCAAGGATGCCCACACTCACACCTCTATTACTGTACTGGAGGTCCTAAACACTGCAATAAGGCAATAAGGAATAATGACCAAAAAAGAAGAAGCAAACAGTCACTATTTACAGATGATGTGATTTCTTTTTTTTACATACTAAATCAAACCCAAGGAAACTACAAAGCAACTATTAGAGAAATAATAAGTGAATTTAGCATGGCTAAAATGTTAACATACAAAAATCAATTGTTTCTTTATATACCAGCACCAAAAATTTGAACAAAGGAGTTTTTAAAATTCCATTTACATTAGCAGCAAAAAAACATCATTCATGAGAATAAGTGAACAAAAAATGTATAAATCCTCTACCTCTATAGTCTAATCTACAAAACACTGCTGAGAGAAATTAAAGACTTGGTGAAATGCAATATACCATATACATGAATTGGAAGACTCACCATTTTTATGATGTTGATCATTCTCAAATTGATTTATAGTTTCAATACCACCCCAGCAAGCTTTTGTCAAAATTGAGAAGCTTATTCTAAAATTTATATGGAAATGTAAAGAATCCAGAATATCCAAATTTATACTGAAAAAGATGATCTAAATTAGATCACACTACCTAACATCAATATGTACCATAAAGCTAGAGTAACTGAGACAGTGTGGTGTGCCCTTAAGGATCAAAACAAAGATCAAGGGAACAGGTTAGGGAACCCAGAAACAGACCCAGGCTTATCTGCTTATTTGAACAGACACCAATGTGCTCCAGTGGGGAAAACAGTGGTACTGAAATAACCAGATATCCACATGGATAAAAAACAACCCTAATCCTTACCTCACACCATACAGAAAAATTAATCTGAGGTGGATTATAGACCTAAAAATACATGCTAAAACCATAAATCTTTTAGAGAAAAAGCATTGGAGATTATATTCATGACTAAGGTTTCTTAGACAAACAACAGGAAGTGAAAATCATAAAAATTTTAGTTTAACAGATTAGACTTCATCTAAATTTAAATCTTCTCATCAAAAGACACCATTAAAAAAGAAATAGGCACTCCACAGACTGGAAGAAAATATTCTCAAAACACATATTTAACAAAGGACTGTTAATCAGGATATAAAAGAATTCCTACAACTCAATAATAAAATAGCAACAACCCAATTAAAAATGTGCCAAAGATTTGAAAAGACAGTTCACAAAGGAAGATATACAAAGGGTTATTGAGCATGTGAAAAAATGCTCAAAAGCATTAGTCACCAGGGAAATGCAAATTAAAGCGGTAGTGAAATACCGCTATGCCCATCAGAATGGCTAAAATTAAAAAGGCCAACACCACCGGATTGTGTCATGGGTGTAGAACAACCAGCAGCCTCAGACATAGATGGTAGGAATATAAAATGGCACAACCACTTTAAGAGAAATTCTGATAGTTTCTTATAAAATTAAACCTACACCAACCCTATGACCCAACAATTCCATTCCTAGGTATTTCCCTCCCCCAAAATAAAATTGTTTGTTTACAAAATAACTTGTATGAGAATTTTCATAGCAGATTTATTTGTAATAGCTCCACACTGGAAACAACCAGATGTCTATCAACAGGAACATGAATTAAAAAGTATGGGATACTACCCAGCTCTAGAAAAGAAGTGAACTACCACATGCAAGAACATGGAAGAATCTCCAAATTTTATGCGAAGTAAGAGAAGCCCTACAAGAAGAGTGCATACAGAATGATTCGATTGATACGAAGCTCTAGAATGGGCAAAACTAATCTGTGGTGGAAAAAACCACACAGTGTTTGCCACTGTGGGAGTAGAGATTAACTGAGCAGGTGCCATGAGGGGACTTTCTGGGAGTAATGGATTGTTCTACATCTTGAAGGGGTTTAGGTTTTGCAGGTGTATGCACTTGTTAAAACTCAGTGAATGTACACTTAAAATGTGTGTGCTTCCTTGTATGTAAATTTTGCATCAAAGGAAAAAAAACTATAAACAAAAATCACACTTTAGTTAATGATAAATTTGCTGAAGTACATACAGGGAAGTTGTGGCAGTTTGGTATTGTTTATGAATTCCAAAAATAGATATTGGATTGTGTTTGTAAACTAGTCTCTTCCTCTGGGCGTATAGATTGTATTAGACTCAGAGGTTTCACTCTTACTTTGTTAAATCAAGATTAGGGCTGCTTTTTGGCCACGTCATTAGG
>PVKH010005801.1:6672-21797 GCA_004027955.1 Chaetophractus vellerosus | reverse complement strand
GCTCTTGCCATGTCCGTGGCAGCTTCTTGCCCTGCCCACGGCGGCTCCGGCCCGCCCATGGCGGCTTGCCATTCTCAAGGCGGTCTGCCCGCTAGGAGAGGTCCCCGGGAAACGAACCCAGGGCCTCCCACGTGGTATGTCGGCGCCCTATCCACTGGGCTATCGAGCCGGCCCCCCAGATTATTTTTGAATCTTGGGATGCTTTGTACAAACTTAACCATTCAGTAGTCACCACAAACACAAGTCAAATGCATCTTTTGACATGTGCAGCATATTAACATATCACCACTATGTAAAAAGAAAGACTTGACCGTTGTCCCAGTAATCTCTGGATTACTTTAGATTTCAGGCTAGCAAACGAATGCTGTTGTTGCCACTGGTTCCACATGCAGCCAGTATCCAATATTACAGCGTTACAGCTATAGGTATAGCCAGCCCCAGGTGCATAGTCTGGCCCAATTAGGACTTCTTTCAAATGTATATGTTTGACTACAAAGAAAACTGATCATATTTAAGGTTCAGCGGTTTCTTCGTTGTTAATACCTGGCCTTGCTATGTCTCCCCAACTTCCATTTTACCTGAATAACTACCAAAAATATAACTTGTCTTAAAAACAATTAGTCATCAATAGGACTGCATCCTTTTGTGTTCCCCTAACCTTCCTTGTAATTTCCAGTCTCTGCCAAGATCCTGCCTTAACCCTGGTCTAATTATAGTCAACATTAGAATAAACTGGCAGTTCATTCAGATATTTTAAGCAGAAGCAACATGCACTTGAATAACTATCTCCCAAGGGAAACACTTTGAAAGATAATACTCATTTGGTTAAGTTAAAGTATTTTTAGGGGTTTCTTTCCTGCATAATCACACCTTCATATACTATCTTTTGAAATTATTCCTGACAGCTGTAATTCATTGTGACAAGGCATAGTATATGATTTATGGCTTTGATAGAGGTGTGGTTTATGGATTCTAAATCATAGTTATCACTGCATGCCTTTTGCTCCCTATGGCATCATCTTCCTTAAGCAATGTCAAATATATATCCTCATGTTTATGCTCCTGCAGTGAACTGAAGAACAGGCCCCTTCTCTTTCTCATTTCTGTATCCCCTATACCTATTGCTTGCTGTCATATAGTAAGTTTATTGAATGAATTGGGCCCTGCTTCGGCCCTCCTTAAGTCAGGGACCTGTTTTGATATACTAATTGAGGATTCTTGCTCTGTATTGTTGGATGGTAGTTATTTTGGACAGCATGGTTTAAAGTTAACTTAATAACAACAAAATAAAGCTTTCCAAAAATCTTTAAAAATAAACATCTTGGCTTATAGTATCTTTGACCTAATTCTTTATATTCATTTCATCTTGTTTAATTCCTGTAAGTTATTTTGAAGAGAATTCCATAGCGGAGGGAATGTGAATCACTTGGTAATATGAAATATTCCTGTCACTGATTTTTTCACATGTATTCAGAATAACTAGATGCAGAAAATAATTTAGTGTCTTTGGTTAAATATCTAGGCAGAGTATGATAAGCTGTGAAATGAAATCATGATCCTGTGTTTGATATTTTCAACCTGTGCCTCATTAGTAAAAGAGTTATAAGTTCAGCACTATACTTTCACCTGAGAAAATAGATGTGGATAAGAGAGCATCCTTGTATATTATAATTGTGATTTTTGTTTGCAATTTGGGCTATGACAAAACATTTGGAGAAGGGAAGAAGGGGGAGAAGGTACTGGGTTTGATCAAAAGTTTCTATTATAATTCAGTGTGGTTACCATTAAATTATGCCTTTTATTTTTATTTTATTTTATGTTAGGTAGGTAATAAAACTTCTTAGCAAAAATTCAGAGTTTGTACCCATTTGACCAAGATATTTGATCAAACATTATTTTTTTAAAATACATGTTTAAATGATCTCTTTCTCTGGTATCTCTTTCTGAGAATGGTTTAAGGAAATAAAGCTTCCTACCACCTTAAGTAAAAGACTTATGTGAAGTCCAGTATCTGACACTAACTTATTTATCCTCTTTTTGATTGGGTATCCCATTCATTGATTTCATTTTTTTCTTTATGATTTGATATGTTACAGTTCAGTTTTGAATGATAAATTTTAAGTCCATAAATATCCCCCAGGATAAATATTCCTGAGTTTAATTCTGTAGTGTCTATCTTCTGGAGGAATAGGCAGAATGTTCAGATTCAGACGGGTGCCAGGTTAGTAATTTGGCTTATACTGCATGGGGAGAATAATCTCTCTCCTAAAATGAAGCACAAGGATAAGTAATAACTTTTTATGCATGATAAGCATCAAAAATATGAACCTGCTGGTCTTTTCTTTTCATTTTTCTTTACTTCTATCTTTCAGTGAGTACCTCCTGCAGTGTGCACACAATGTGATCAATAATTCAATAACTTTTTCCATGCAGTAATTATCTCCATGTGATATTATCTGAACACTTTTTTTTTCATTACTCAAAGGATGCAGGAGATACTTATATAACCAGCTGATCCCATTTGGATAAAGGTGCTTTGTGACAACAGGGGCCATAGTTTATTTTAAATAGCCTTTTAAAATAAATACTCTATGGAAAGCTTTACCAGTTAATTTTCACTTAACATGAAAAGGTGATCACCAAAAAGGTTTAATTCTTAAACTTGTACTTTTTAGATTTTACTGCATGATAGTTTTTCTTTCTAACCTCTAATACACACAATTTAAATAAAAATGTTGAACCACTTAGCATCAATATTTTAACTGTGATTTTTTTTTTTACTGATTCCTCTAAATCATTTTAGATACAGAGGTGTGAGCTAAACCCACATAAGTTCTGCTATCTCTGCATGTCTCACATACTATTCCTGTTACAGGCAGAAATCCTACAAGAGTCCCGGATGATGATCCCAGATTGCCAGCGCAGGTTGGAAGCTGCATATACTGATCTTCTGCAGTTATTAGTAAGTAAAGACTTCTTGCTTACCTTTTAAATCTTTTGAGTTTAATACATGGAAGGCCAAAATTTTAAGTGTTTAACACTGAGAAAAACTCGTAGTGACATTTTTTATTCAGTTACCCTGTATACCAATATATTTTAAAATAAATAATGGAGTTTAAATCATGTTTTGAGTTACACTGCCAATAAAAGTACTGTTTTCTAACATATTGATTCTATTTATTTAAATTTAAATGTATTTTAATTATTATGATGTAGATATTTATGGTACTAATATTGGCCAGCAATATCTTGAATTATTTGGCTTTTATACATAGAGATCTTTTTTGACACATTAAGATTGAGTAGATTGAATTTTTTAAAAATCCAGATGTTTCAAATGAATTTGGGCCCTTCTAAAAAGAACGTAGATTTTTTTCATATTCAAACCTAAATCAATTTGAGGGAAGAAAAAAAAAACTGTAACATAGACAGTCCCTTCATATTAATTAGGAGCTGGGTTATAAAGTACTAATATCATATGTGTTAGTATAAATGTCTTGTGACAGTGACAATTATTTTGTAAATAATTCTAAGAATAATTAAAAGTCATCTTATTTCTTAATGGTTAGATACAAAAACATAGTACCATACATATGAAGTAATTGATAATTGTTGTTTGATAATTTGATGATTTCTAATATTTCCTTTACTGATCTTATTTCATGTTTCTATTTTTGGAGCTTTTAGCAATTATTAGCTACATAGCTATCTTCCTTTTTCATAGCTGTCTCCTATATAACAAAAATAATATGGCTTTTCCCACATAATCTTATGTATTCTTAGAAAGAGATGAAATTTGGTTTCTCACCAAGATAACATTAGTATTCAGTCTGTAGAAAGAGAGAAATGTTCACATTTTACAGTAATTTTGACAGAGAACACTATTTTTATCTATAGAATCATTTTAAAGGCACAAAATTCTCCTTGACAACCAAAAAAGTAGCTATGGTTTTAAAATTAAAGAGAGCTAAAGCAGCAAACGATTACTGTTAAAATATTACTTAAGACAAAGCACCATTTGTATTTCTTGCCAGTTTAAATGCTTTTATACCCTCACGCATTTAGTAACTGAGAAAGTAATAGAAATGCTTGAAAAGAATAATATTGTCTTTGGTGATAATATATTTGCATGTGAGGATGTATTCAACAATATCTCTATCCTCGAAGAGCTTACATTTTACTGATAAGAAAACAGGTATATTTAGGTGTAGTGTAAGTGGCTTAAGAAATTCTTACCTATATAGTCTGAGTTAAGCAAATTCTCAGTCCTTTTACTTTAAATTTTCCTATTAGACATAAACACACAACCTCTCTCTTACATTTTATTCCCTCTGGTCTATAACTATTTATATAGATCTCTTATTGCCCTGACTTAATTTGCTGACCATAGCTTTATTTAAAAATCGAACAAAATTTGCTAGACATAATAACATTTTTTTTTCCATTACAAGTTTATTTAGTTTCCTCGTATCGGTATCATGGAAAAACTCAATCTTTAAATCCAGTAAACCAAAGATGGTTAGTATTGTTTCTTGTGGTAGGGTTTGTAATATTTATTAACAGGCAGACAATTCACCCTTCTAATTCATAAACTTAACTCTGGTGTGACATAGTAGCCTTTGACATTGGGAGTAGTAGTTGGAAGAAGATTATTTTGGCCTTAATGTTATAAAATATACAACATGTGAGTAAATAGTCATTTTTTTACTTTTAGTTCATTATTAATAATAATCCCTTTTATATGGTGATATTGCATTGACAAAATGAAAATCATGTGTTACTTTTCTGAGATAATTATTTAATGCTGACTGCTTTAGAATAACTGTGTTACTCAATTGTTGTATGAGAATATACTGTATTTAAGAAACAAAACCTAAGCTGATATTTTTCCCTTCCCTATGAAGAAGGAACAGAAATGTAGGAAACATGTAGAAGTATAGTATGTGAGATGAGACATGGGATCCTTTTTATTTTAATTTTTTAGCTATTTACATGTGTAGTTTGAAATATCTGAGTAAATAAAGTACTGAAATTTGAGAGGAATAAACCTAATTTTTATTATATTTCATTTTAGGAAAGTGAAAAAGACTTGGAAGAAGCTGAGGAATATAAAGAAGCACGTTCAGTACTGGATTCAGTGAAGTTAGAAGCCTGAAATTTATCCATACAGGGTGTTTTTGGGATCCATTCCACAGTTATTACTTTTGACCACTGTGCATGCTCAAGTAGTATGAGAATATGATTGTTTCTATGCCATTGCATATATTTTTCTTTGCCTAATTTAACATGTCAAATAAATGAGTTCATCTGATAAAATTGTTTATTTCATATGTCACAGAATATTTTCAGCTTTTTATTTTTAAATTGCAGACTTTTTTTTTTTAAGGAGGTACTGGGATTGAAGCCAGGACCTCGTACATGGAAAGCAGGCGCTCAACCACTGAGCAACACCTGCTCCCCTATTACAGACATTTTTGACAGGGAATTAAAATCTATTGGAAGTCTAGATATTTTGCTTCATAATATGGTTTCACTTAAAAATTGGATACCATTTTTTAATATAAAAATCCAGATTCCTTGCAATTTATTCTGAATATGGTACAACTCCCTGATAAGAAAGATACTTCTTTATGAACAATAAAGAATTGAATTGTATTTTAGAGGAATAATGGCAAAATGATATGCTGGAAAATGTATAACTGGTTCTTCAAATGCAGAGGAAACCTGATTTGTGGCTTTTGCCAATTTCTGTGATGTAAATACTCCCACCATGGCAAATTTCAAGCTACCAACATGACATCACTGAACAGAGTTGGGAAGATCCAAAGTGGCTTCTGCACACCCCTGGCTATAACCAACTCTTGATTGTATGATACTCTTTTTCCATCCAATCAAAACAAACTATTTTCCCAGTACATTTGTAAACTCATCACCTAGTCATTTTAGGCTTATTTTCCAAAAATATATGACAACTCATTTAGTTTTCTTCTATTTCTAGAAAATGTATCACCAGCCTAATATGAGCAGTGATCTAATGGACCAAAATAGTATTTCTAGCATTTATACTTTTAAAACTCATATTTGGAAAAATAAAGAAAACTTGAATTTTTGTTGCTATAAAATACTTATAGTAGTAGTATGGTCAGTCCAATTTTGAAAGTTGCCAATGATTTTGAGAAGCCATAACATATATTATTCGATTGGTAAGAAAAAAAATCAGAAAAGGAATAAATAATACTAATACTGTGTTTTCCTAATGTTATTTCTAAAGGCTATTCTGGTGTTACAAATCACAGAATGTACCATATTTACAAAATAAAATCTTCATACAGAAAATTATTTCATCAGCAAATAACATATCAGAATCATTTATAAATTGGAGTGTCATCTCAAAATATATTACATGCCATTTTAAAAGTACTTGAGTTGGGGAAATAAAAACTATAATTACAGTGTGAAATTTGCTGCTAAGGTGTTGCAATTTGGAAATTTTGAGTACCAGGAAAACTGAAACTCTAGATTGGTCTGTCATTGGTATCAAGCACCAGAATAGCTTGGCTTCTTCTTTTTTTGTATATTTGTCTTCCAAATAGGATTTCATTTAAAGAAAGTATTTTACTATTTTTCAAAAACTGCAAACCACTATTTCATTTCAAACTTCTTTCTAATAAATAAATATCTATATATTCATGGCAAGTGGTTTCCTTACCAATTAAAGCTTGAAGACAACAGAACATCAAAATAAAAATGTATTGTTCCCCCCAGAGAAAAGTAAAACTGAAGTGGGAATTTTGCAGCCAAGACCTAAATCTCAACTGTTGAAAATAATTTTCTTGTCAAGAAGCCTAAGAAGAAATCAGCAAGGCAGATGAAAAGAACTGTATCTTTAGAAAATTCCTATCTCAACTATGGATTTTATACTGTATCTGTCTCCAGGTATTGATGATAAGTAGCAAAAAGGTTAACATTCTGTGAAAGCTTTATTTCTGGAAATTTTTAACACATTCCTACTATATTTTCATGACCGAGAGTCACATTAAATTCACAGCAGTTGTAATCAAATTTAGTATTAACTTATTTTTAAGCTTTTATTTAAAATCTTACATCTGTACAGCAATAGGTAGATTTCATGAAAGTAAATTTGCCTTTTTCTCCCTGTACCAGCACCTGACTCCAAATCAACTTAGTAGTTGTTCAGTAAGCATTTGTAGAATGAATGAAAAGCAAGTGTCCCCACAAGTGAGTAAAAATGCTAAGGATGCTATCATATCATAAACATGTAATATAGTGCTTTTCAAATTGTTTTGACCACAAGTCACATAAGAAACCTGTTTTCCATTGTGACTCAGGACATGTATATCAATATATAAAACAATATACATCCTTACTATGTACAGTTCCTTTGATTTCATTTTTTAATAATGATCATGACCACTAGTTAGATTCCATTACTAATGGCTTGTTCAAACAAACAAACAAACAAACAAACAAAAAACACTGCCCTGATTCAATAATGCTGAATTGTTCTAGTTACAAAAATTCTATATGTATTCAACTTCTTAGATATCAGACCACTTGTCTGAATGAATGAGCAAATCTGTACACATCACAGGTATAAAATATAAAGTGTAATCACTTAACATTTGAAATACTCAACTGCACAAACTGATACAATAGCTTCCATAGAAAAGACAGGCAAACAAAGACATACAAGTGAAAGATACAAGTAGTAAATCTTAGTTTTCTCTATTTTTCTGTACAGCAAAGGGCACTTCATTTCTAAGTACAAATGGGCAAAGGATAAAGAAATACATAAGGTGTGGAATGAGCAAAGTGGCCACAACCAGGTTAGTTTTGACACTGTTAAAAGCATTTCCAATCCTACCATCTTCACTTGGACGTTCTTGACTAATGAGACCATCAGTCCTAGAAAATCAAAATATTCCCTTAATGATCCTGGATAGGGGCTTCCTGTCTGGTCTTTCAGGGCATTTACATTTCTGGATGAGTATTAATATTTCAAGATCTAGGTTGTTCTTACTTTACCATATTTTCCACCCTGTGGGTAAATCATGTAAACAGTTCTTCGAAAGGAAGGGAACTTGGGAGCAGAAAAAGCACACAGCTAAAAAAAAAAAAAAAAAAAGCTCATGTTTATTTTATGAATAATGAGAACTGGTAAAACAGTATATTAGATTGTTTATTTAACATTTCTCAACTTTCTAGTCAGCAACATTCAAAGCTTAATATTTTTAAATTGTCTCCATGCCTATACCTGTGCACTGACTCACTTCCAAATTGATCAGTCAAACCTAGTTAATCTAAAACACTTTGCAAACTTCATTTCATTACTTGGCTTTTTAAAAAATCCTATCAAATTTAATAAGGACATATCCTTCAGCTGGTTATCACTTAAATCTTATTATTTGGTCATTTAGATAAAACAAAGCCAGATTAATCCTTTCTTTGATGGAGAATTAAGATCTTTAAATGTCAGGGGGGAATTTGACATATGTGAGAGCAAGAGCTGTGATGCTTTCAGCATTTAAGGGTTAATCAGATCATTTAGTCCTTGAAGCTCTTTTGAGTACTTTAGCTGGAAAGAAAATTGAATGGTTTATAAATGGTGTACTATGAAACAAGTTATAAGTAGTAATGTACTTGAAATTTTCAAGAGTACTTCATAAAAATCTACATTGCACTCCACTGTTCATCCTGTTGCATTTACGGTAAGAGAAGTATTTGTTCATGTATTGGACTGTTGCAGTATAATTAATTTATTAAAGTATAATTAATTTATGTTACAGTAGACCATCTCTCTTATATTTTGTTTAGTGCTTTCTGATGGCTGCTGGA
Organism: Chaetophractus vellerosus; assembly: GCA_004027955.1. NCBI lineage: Eukaryota > Metazoa > Chordata > Mammalia > Cingulata > Chlamyphoridae > Chaetophractus > Chaetophractus vellerosus. The sequence goes on along the minus strand of PVKH010005801.1, from coordinate 12,941 downwards.
TAGTTGACAAGGTACTTTCAATCTTGGGGGGAAATATTTTCAATATATCACAAGAAGCTAATATTTTTAATGCTCAAAAAACTCTTTAAAATTAAGAAAAATTAACACACCAGTATATAAAAAATATGGATATGAACAGGCACTTAACAAAAAAGGCAAATGAATAGTTTTTTTAATATTCAATGCAAATGAAGTTTTTAAAAAAATCTTCAACTTCAGTAGTTACCACTGAAATTCAGATTTTAAAACAAACAACATTTGTAAAGATGAATACCTGTTGTCTAGATGTGATAAAGTATTAGTGAGGATAAGATTAAGTAAGAGTGAAATGGAAAGTAAATATTGGAAAAGTGGTGTCATCATTACATGGAGATAAGATATGTATCAGGAAAACACAATAGAGTTATCTGTGAAATAAGAGCAATAAGGAAATTAAAGTGAGTAGTCACAAAACAAATAGAATCCAAAAGCTTCTATATGCCAGCAATAACCAAATATAATGAAAGAAAAAATCCCTACTGAGAGTCATAGAAGACATTTTTAAAAATGACTTGTTCTAGATAAGGAGATTAAATATTGTCAAAATATAGTTTTTCCCTGTCAATCTGTAAAATCTCTGAAATAAAGTGCAGTGGGCTGGGCGTGGGGAGAATTAGAAGAAATGATTCCAAAATCCAATTTTTAAAACAGGCAATAATAGCGTGGGGAAGGGAGTATTGGAAAAAAATAATGTGCTCTCCCCACTATTAAAATGTTATCAAGTTGCAATAATTAAATGTATGGTAAAAGAATAGAAGATCAACAAGTACAGAGTGTAGAAACAAATCCAAATATATATGGGAATTTAGTATATGATAAAGGATTTTCAAGTCCCTGGGAGGAAGATACATTATTCAGTAAATCATTGGGATAACTGGCTAACCATTTTGGAGGGAAATTAAGCCAGATCTCTAATTCACTGCTCACACCAAAATAAATTTCAAATGAGCCAAAGATTTAAATGTAAAAAGAAAAAAAGCTAGAAGAAAACATTGAAGAAACTAAGAAATTAACAAAGAATTTTAAAATTGATATCCAGGGAGGGTGTAGAGAAATAGAACATCTAATTCTAAAGATGGCAATTCTCTACAAGTTAATACATAAATTTAATGTACCAAGCATCAAAATTTATATAAAGAGAGAAAAATAAATGGTGATACTGTCCAAGAAAATCTGGACATGGAGAATTGTTGAGGGGTAGAAGGGATAAATGTAAGAAGCACTGCAGTTGACTAGTAAAACATAAAACAGAAATGCATAAAATTTAAACTGTCAGTAGAATAAACTAGAAAACAAACCAGATTTAAGTATTTATCAATGCATAAATACCTCTTAAGAGGCAGCATTTCAAATCAGTGGCAAAAGAATGGATAATTTAGTAAATGGTACTGGTAAAATTTGTCACCTATTGAGAACAATAAAATAAAAATAAGAGTTCTATTTCATCCCACACAGCAAAATAAGGTTTAAATAGATTAAAGAATTAAGGCCATGCAACAAATAGTCATTGATCTTCTACCAGGCCAGGCAAGATTCTGGTTTTGATGCAACAGTGAGCAAGACAGAGATGCAATGGTGAGCCAGACAAAGATCTCAGCTCCTGAAGAGCATGTAACTAATGGAGATTTACAAACAATAAATAAACAAAAATTTAGTAATGTGTTCTGTGCATAGAAATTAAATAAGATGGAGTGATCAGTAACAACTTGTAATAGCAGTTAAATGTAAAAATTAAAAGCATAAAAACTAATATTTCAGCTAATATGTAATTGATCTTAGTGTAGAAAATTAATTTATAAGTATACAAAGAAAATTTAAAGATTTTGCCAAACAAAAAATTGTAAATGTCTATTTTTTAAAATAAAACTAAGTTAGACATGAGAAACATCTAATTGGGATGCATATTTTCTATGTATACAAGATTGAAGACTTGTATACATAGACTTGAAAACAGAACAATGCAGCAATAAAAATCTTACATTGCTAAAGCAGAACAGATTAAACAAACCTGACATTAGACAACTGAAATTGTGCCACATTTTAAATTCTCACTTCATAGCCAAATAAATAATTCTTGCACTTACAACATTTTCTTTCTTTTCTTTTTCTTTAGGGTAATATACATACAACATAAAATTCCCCATTTTAACCATTTGCAGGCATGCAATTCAGTGGCATTAATTATTATTCACAAAGTTGTGCTATCCTCCCCATCATCCATTACCAGAACATTTCTATCCCCCAAATATAAATCCTGTACCCATTATGCATTAACTCCCCAATACCTGTCCCTGTAACCTGTAATTTCTTTTCTGTCTGTAAAAAAATTGCATATTTAGTTATTGCATATAATGGAATTATATAATACCTATCCTTTTGTGTCTGGCTTGTTTCACTCAAGATGATGTTTTCAAGGTATATACCACATTTTGTTTATTCATTGATTCTTTGATGAATACTTGGAGTGCTTCCATCTTTTGACAATTGTAAATAATGCTGCTGTGAACATTGATGTACACAATTGAGTCCCTGCTTTCAATTCTTGAAGTTATATACCTAAAAGTGGGATTGCCAGGTCATATGACAATGCTATATTTAACTTTCTGAGGAACCACCAAGAATGTATGAGGCTGCCTACTTCTCTGCATCCCTCCCAACACTTGTTTTTTTCTGGGTTTTTTGTTTGGTTTGGCTTTTTGTTTGTTTGTTTTTCATAATAGCTCTCCTAGCGGTTGTGAAGTGGTATCTCGTGATTTTGATTTGCATTTCCCTAATGGCTAATGATGTTGAGCATCTTCTCACGTACTTATTGGTCATTTTGCCATATCTTCTTTGGAGAAATGTCTATTCAAGTCTTTTGCCGATTTTTAAAATTGCATTATTTGTCTTTTTGTTGTTGAGTTTGTAACCAATCATAAATTAACAAATATGTTTTAGCCCACTAAAATGTATTTTAGGCACTTACTAGCCCTTTGATAAATTGCAATATAGCCTTGATAAATGTTAAACTCTTAAAATAGCCAGAAGCAAATATCTGTAATTGTTATAACTCCCCAAACTGTAACCTAGATACCTTGTTTCTTTGATGCTGTTTTGTTAACTTCGTAATTTTTACCTTGTAACTGAACAGTAACAAAACAACTTATAACTGACTCTGCTTGCATCCTCTTATCTGGTTTTGCAACCATGAAGTCTGATATTCCTGTACATAACCCTCCATGCTGTTAATGAAATATGAGTTAGACCAGAATGACCAAGCCAATGCTAATCAGTTAGCCCACCTGATATACCTAATACCCTACACCTTAAACTTCAAGTGAGCTAAGCATGTAATCAATCTGCACATACTAAAAGATTAGACTGTCTCCAACCCCATCATCTCGAAACATCATTTTCTAGTCATGCAACATGAGTCAACACGATGCCCATATGCCACATTCCCCAATATCACACTGTTATCTTGCCCTCAGCCATCACAACACCACCTCCCTTTTTGTTCAATCCCATAAAAACCCTAAGCACTTCCAACTCAGGGAGACATTTCAGGACTGTCCTCCTGTCTTCCAATGCTAGCCTTTGCTGAATAAACTTTTTCTTCTCTCAAAATCCTGATGTTACTTAATTGACTCTCTGGTGCTCATTGGGGAAGGACTTGCTTTTGAGCAACAACAAGTTGTAGAAATTCTTTATATATTCTGGATATTAAACCCTTATCAGATCATATGGTTTCCAAATATTTTCTCCCATTCTGTAAATTGTCCTTTCAATCTCATGATAATGTCTTTCGATGCGTGAAGTTTTTTTATTTTGATGAAGTCCAATTTATTTATTTTTTCTTTTGTTGTTCATGCTTTTGATGTAAAGTCTAAGAATCCATTCCTTAATACAAGGTCCTGATGATATTTCCCTATATTTTCTTCTAAGAGATTTATAGTTTTAGTTCTTATATTTAGGTCTGTGATCCATTTTAGTTAATTTTTTATTATATGATGTGAGATATGGCTCACTTTTGCATGTGGATATTCAGTTTTTCCTGCACCATTTGTTAAAGAGACTCTTCTTTCCCACTGGGTGGGCTGGCACCCTTGCCAAAAATCAATTGACCATAGATGTAAAACTAATGGTTTTAATAGAAAGTTAATGTTTCAATACATATTAAACACAGGTCATTCTCTTTAGTTCTTTCATTCCCTTCCCCATAGTCAAAGTTTGTATCTGGTTATTTTTTGGAGGTTATGAGGAGAGGGAAGGCACACTCACTGTATTCTTCCCAACTCTTTTTCCTTTTATAATAAACTTAAAAGGTATGAGTCTTCTATCTTTGTCCTCCAGTACCTCCACTGAATTATCGCTCCCACACACCATTTACACCTACCATTCTCAGCCCTCTGCCTCCCCACCACCACCATCATGCACACAACTTAGGGCATTATTAGATTCCTGCTTGTAGTCTGAAGGATAGTGGGGTTAAAAGGAAATATAGTAGAGCACATCAGCTGATATTACCTATGGCTCCACACATCTCCACAAAGTGTTTAAGAGCTCAGCCTGAGTTCTGGAGCTAAATAGCATGAGTTCAAATCCTCATTGTAGCTCAAAAGTGGGTCCTTGCCTGGTACACAACAGAGAGTCAATTAAGTGATATCAGGATTCTGAGAAAAGAAAAAGTTTATTCAGCAAAGGCTAACCTCAGAAGACAGAGGAAAGTCCTGAAATCTATCTCCCTGAATTGAAGTGTTCAGGGTTTTTATGGGGTTGAACAAAAAGGGGGGTGAGGTTGTGATGGTTGAGGGGAAGGTAACGTGTGATAACGTGATAGTGGGGAAAATAGCATATGGCATCATGCTGACTCTTACGTTACATGACTGGAAAGTGACATTTTGAGCATGATGAGTGGGTAGTTTGAGATGACAGGCTCTGAGTATGCGCAGATTGATTACATGCTTAGTTCACTTGAAGTTCAAGGTTTAAGGCTATTGTGCATGTCAGGCGAGCTAACTGATTAGAATTGGTTTGGTCAGTTCTGGACTGATACATGTTACTTCCGTAGTAAACTTTGAGGGCTACATGTGGTGGTATCCAACTTCAGGGTTGCAAAATAAGATCAGGGATACAAGCAGAGCCAGTAACAAGTTGTTTTGTAACTATTCATTTACAAAATAAAGATTATGCAGTTTAAAAAACATAGCATCAGCATCAAAGAAACAAGGCATCTGGGTATACTTCAGTAAGTCACAACAGTTACAGATATTTGCCTCTGGCTATTTTAAACGTTTACTATACATGAAGGCTATATTGCAATATTTCAGAGGATTAGTATGTGCCTAAAATACAATTTAGTGGGCTAAAACATATTTATTAATTTATGATCAGTTATAATCCTGACTTTAGTTCTTACCAGCTGTATGAAATTCAAAAAGTTACTTAATTTCTTTGTGTCTCAGTTTCCTCATTTGCAGACTGTTGACTGCTGAATCTCCAAAAATAACAACAAAATAAAACCTTCTGATAAAGCAAACTTGGGGGAAAAAAAACAGAAATTAATATATGAAAAACCCCTATCTCTGACCCTGGATCACAAGTCAGGCACTACAGCTCCTGCTTCCTTCCCTGGTAGCCAACTCTAGCCAAAGAATTCTTTCAAGGTGTGGGGAACTACCCAGAGGAAGGGAGAGGAGACCCTGAGATAGAATTGTGAACTAGACTCTGAGTTAATTATCTTGAACTAACTAGTCAGTCACAGAAGTGGGATGAATATTCAGAAAACATCTGGAATAAGATGTATGCCAGATGCAGACTGGAAAATGGTGACAGAAATTAAATACCAAAAACTAAAGTGCTTACAAATCAATAAAAGAAAAACCATTGTATTAGGAAAAAATGGGCAAATACCATAAATAGGCAATATATAAGAAAATTACAAAAAGCCAACAAGTACATGAACATTTATGTTCAACCTCATGAATAAGCAAATAAATGCAAAGCATCCCCTCTCACAATTAGACAGATTTTTAAAAATTCTTATTCAAAGATGGCAAAATTTGAGGTAACAGACATTTTAATATACTGCTGGCAGAAGTAGAAATAAATACAACTTTTCTAGAGAAGAAACAGGCAATAAGAATATAAAGCCTTAAAAACATTCATAAGAGGGAGAGCTAAGATGGCAGACTATGGAGCGGCAGGTTGCACTTGTTCTCCAGAAGCAGCAGGAAGACAGGCAGGCTTTC